>MJUU01000684.1:119669-132379 GCA_002080025.1 Modiolus philippinarum
TTGACCGCCATTTTCAAAATGGCTGCCAAATCAACATTGTCTGATCTCAATGAAATTTGGTTTCCAAGTGGATATTGATGTCACTACTGCAAAACCGGTGTTGAAAATTGTTTGTTGACTGCCATTTCCAAAATGGCCGCCAAAAAGGTGGGAAAATTCAACATTGTCCGATTTCAGTGAAATTTGGTTTCCAAATAGATATTGATGTAGTAAAGATATACTTGTTGTTGATGTCTCGACTTCAAAACTGGTGTCGAAAGTGGTCCTTAGCAAGACAATTTGTCAAAAAAGCCCAAGAAAGAAGTACAGTAAAACATGATCAGACTTAAAATAGAGTCCAAGTTAATGGTGGTGTTTGCTCTACCAAAGTTTGAGAGACTGAAGTTCAACTGTATAATTTACAATGTTAGCTTGATTGTGGCAACTGAAAGCCAGGTGAGCGATATAGGCTCCAGGGAGCCTCTGGTTCTCAGGAACCACAGATCCCAGCCTTCTGCAATTCAGTATGGAGTATCAGTATTGGGACCTATATCGTGTAATAAAGTTTGGGAACTATGGCATGCCCACTTCCTGTTTGATGGAACACAAAAAATTTCTGTCACATTTTACTGACAAACCACATATCCCAGCCTTCTGTAATTTAGCATGGAGTATCGTGTCGCCTACATTCCCGCAGTGACGACATATAGGGATCACTATCCGTCGTCTTGCGTCGTCGGCATCACAAAAATTTCTGTCACATTTTTCTCAGGAACTATGTATCCGAGTTTTCTGCAATTTGGCATGGAGTATCAGTATGGAGACCTATACCATGTAACAGAGTTTGGGATCTCTCGCATGCCCACTTCCTGTTTGACGGAACTTTGAATAATTTTTACTTCTTGAAAATTCCTGTCACGTTTTTCTCAGGAACAACAGATCCCAGCCTTCTGCAATTCAGTATGGAATATCAGTATTGGGTCCTATATTATGTAATAAAGTTTGGGAACTCTGGCATGCCCACTTCCTGTTTGACGGAACTTAGAATATTTTTGCGGATTGGCATCACAAAAAATTTCTGTCAAATTTTATTGACGAACCACATATCCCAGCTTTCTGTAATTTAGCATGGAGTATCAGTATAGGGACCTATACTGTGTAAGATGGTCTGGGATCTCTAGCATGCCACTTCCTGTTTGACTGAACTTAGTTTTTGTGTTATTACACAGGCGACACATGTCTTCCGTGGAAGACTTACTACTAAGTTCCTCTTTCAGTGGGTTTGGTAAAGTTTTGTGTTTAAATGTATTTTTCAGAAACTGTAAGAGGAATGGGACAGTAGGTACATGTAAATCTTTGATAGTTCCACATATTTATATAGTTCAATAGGAAGTTTGACTCTTTGACCTACATTTCATGCTGGAGTGACTCTGGTTAAGTTTTGCATTTTAAGTCCATTTCTTAACAACTTCTCATAATGAGACAATGATGTTTTTTTTTCCTCAAATTAATTGCCTTGAACAATAAGGTTGGTTTGACCTACATTTTATGCCTCAGTGACTTTGGTTAAGTTTGGCATTTAAGTCCATTTCTCATCAACAAAACAGTATAAGACAATGATATTTCATCAAATTAAGTGCCTTTTAAATGAGCTCTACCCAAATCATTGACAATTGAGTGGCTTTGATCTACAATTTATGCTTCAGTGACCTTGGTTTAGTTTGTATTTATGACTTTCAAACAAATATTATGTTTTGTAGCATCATGATATTTCATTGTAACATTCATCTAAAATAGAGCTGCCCATATCACCAACAATTGGGCATCCATGACCTACATTTTACACTTGAATGACTTTGTTAAAATTTTTGGCTTAGGTTCATATCTAATCAACTACTCATTACATTGCAATAATGTTTAATAAAAAAATAATCACCATTAGGCCAATTAAACTTAATATGGGGATTTTCATCCAACCCTGTGAAAAAGTGTGGCGGATGGGTGGAATTTATTTTTTATGATTTATTTTTCTTGTAGATCTTGTCAGTTGTTCCTTAGCTTTTCAGTTAGGCCTACAACAACTCTTTCGAGAGCAAAAACTGTTTTTCTCAGCTACCAGGAAAAGCTACGTAAACGGAAACATATATTTGATGCAGACACAAATTTAGATACTAAAATTAAGATGCAGCGGATGTTCTAAAAATAAAACACTTTCGGCTGGGTAGATTTTCTAGGGGCTTGCACGGAAGATAATCTACCAATTAATTTTGATTGGCCTTATTTGTCCTACATTATTCATAGATAAATTGATAGTCTGACCTATATTTTATGCTTCATTGACTTAAGTTCGGATATATTTGTTAAGTACACGAAATGTACCATTACTCAACAAATATTTATATTGAAAAATCTTCTGTAATGTTCATTGAGGGGGTTTGCTACTCCATATGAAAATAAATATAATTTTTTGTTAGAAAATTAAAAAAGAAGTAATGCAAGTGAAAAAAATTGATAGGTTGATGATCTGGTTTTTGAGATTTAAGTGATTGAAAAATTTGGGAGATTTTTTATAGGATTAACATTAACAAGGTTTGACCATGACTGAATGTGACAGAATAAATAGAATTGAATGGAATTTTTGCAGAATGCTCATAAAGAT
Source organism: Modiolus philippinarum (assembly GCA_002080025.1). NCBI lineage: Eukaryota > Metazoa > Mollusca > Bivalvia > Mytilida > Modiolidae > Modiolus > Modiolus philippinarum. The sequence goes on from MJUU01000684.1 coordinate 122,308, forward strand.
GTATAAACTGAAATTATAGGAAAAATTCAGGTGGTCCGTGGGCAAAAAAATTTATGCTTTTAAATGGATAAAACCATAGGATTCCCCAAATCTGACAGAAATTCCAAAACATGAGGTGCGAACCTCCTTAGGCGATTATCTATTACAGCGCTCTCTGTTTCCAACACAATTCAGTGACAGGGATCTAATGTTATGCCTATTGACTTAGGTTATCTGTTGCTATAGATTTATTGGCAGGGCATCCATGTCTTACAGACACATTCACTAGTTTTTATTGGTTATTCACAAAAGGATAAATAGAACTCCTGAATAAAATGGGACAAGCTGAAATTTCTATTTTAGCATAGTTAATTTATAAAATTGTTGCAAAACTTCATATATATTCTTCACTCTTTAAAAAAGTGATAAGTATATGTCGATGTGTATGTATTTTCATCTGTCCATCAGTCAAACATAATGGATCAAGGTTTATTTGACTTGGTTACTTGTTATGTAGGAAATATTTCTTGTCCACATGGTCTAATGCTTCATTATAATGAATTCTAACATGTAAGTCATTTTCTCTCAGTTCTGATGTTTTTCTGTTTCCTTTTTGCAGATACTTTGATGTTTAACTAAAACCTAATGTTGATGAGGAATTTCATCAGTTTTCTGTCTTGTATAAATTGGAATTTTATGTTATATCAACTTTGATATGAAGCTTAATAATGATGATTTGTAATATGTATGTATTCAGATTCCCTATCCTTGGAAGGTTTTTATCTGCCATTTATGATTGTCTGTGAAAATTTATTTTTAGTTTAATCTTGACAAAGAAGCAGGAGATAGACAGATTTATCACAGATATTGTATAGAGAGAAGTGCTGTACATTGTGCCCATGTATTTACTACAGTGTCTGATATTACAGGGGTAGAAGCTGAATATTTACTCAAACGTAAACCAGGTATGGAATTTATTTTTATGCCACTTGAATAAAAGGTAGATACTGAACTGCTGACATGAAAAACACAAATCCCACAGTTTCAGATAAAGCTTAAGTGAAATTCCACCACAGTCTTGATTTTGGACAACTATCGCTAACAAAATTTCACCTATGGACAACTAGTGAGATCACAAACAAAATTATGTTGAACATAGAACGGCCATTGCAGTTTCATACTTTGATATTTTGCAGGTTCTTGCTTTGTCAATATTTTTTTTATTCTGTTTACTGGTAAATTAATTCAAGAAAATGCAGATATCCCTCCATTTTAATGCCCCACCACTGCAACAAAATACTGGCCTTTGATTGGACATGGCCTCTATTGGGGCAGTGTAGTAAAAAAAAACATGAAGCTGATGGATTGTGCTTTTGCCTCTGTTAGGAGGGTGGCCTAGTTTGAAAGCAGCCTTTGATGGAGATATAACTGAAACTCACTCGTCCAACATGAGTTAGTGACAATATAATGCATACAGCACAAAATAAACATTATAAACTGAAACTCTAGATCTTTTACACATATACAAATATTATTTACTCCTTCACCATACATTGTATGTACTGTTCAAACAACCCATCTACTGGTAAGCCATCAATTGGGAAATTTTTCACACTTTCCTTAATAATAATATTTTGATATAATAAACGAAGAGTTAAAAGCCCTGAAATATTGGCAGGCCCTGTAAAAAGTACCAGTTATTCACTTTTCCACTGCTTTTCCGTGGCTCAAGATAGCCGATGATGATGTATCACATATTTAAAGTATTTTCTGAAGATGTTGCACCTTGTGTGTCGTTCCCAGTAACTTAGGAGTAATACTTCTAAAAAGNAAGTGGTCATTAGCAAGAACGTTTTTTATCGAAAAATCCCAACAAAGAAATATAATAAAACATGATCAGACTTTAAAAACAGTTCAAGATATTGGAGGTGTTGGACGTACGAAAGTTTGAGAAACTGAAGATCAACTGTATAACTTACATTGTTACCTTGATTGTGGCAACTGAAAACCAGGTGAGCGATACAGGCTCCTGGGAGCCTCTAGTTTTTATATACAAAAGCCCTGAAAAATTGGCAGGCCCTGTAAAAAGTACCAGTTATTCACTTTTCCGCTGCTTTTCCGTGGCTTTTCCGTGGCTCAAGATAGCCGATGATGATGTATCACATATTTAAAGTATTTTCTGAAGATGTTGCACCTTGTGTGTCGTTCCCAGTAACTTAGGAGTAATACTTCTAAAAAGGCTTAAACTTGCTTTGGCATTTTTTAGGATTTTTAATTTCGAGACCGGAAGTAGACATGTTGCATGTGCCTGAGGGACTGTCGCTTTCATTCTGTGATAGATATGACATAGTAGCATGATTATAAAGCAATTTGGAGTATTAGGGATGAAGTTTTGCATTCTTTTTGCCAAAAAATGGAACCCACCAGGTCTAAAATCCACAATTTTTTTTAACCTTGAAATTCCCAGCATATAATTTTGAGGTGAAGGCAACAAAAATTGGCATTTTTTTTATATTTTGATATTGCAGAAAAAAACAATTCCTATGATATCTGCGCAAAAAAACGCATCTCTATACATAGCAGGCACTGTAGGAGATGCTCAACTGACCTAGGTATGCATCCCGGAACATTCTTGGCTCAGCAGGACAAGAGTTAATAAAATGTATCAATACTGTAATTTTTGGCTGGGTTGCACGCAGTGCAAATCCGGGTAATAGTATGGTGAATGTTGGGCGGGCGGGGAAATTGAGTACCTTTTTTGTGAAATCAACTCCTCCTACAGTTTTCAACCCAGATCTTTGAAACTTTACAGAATGCTTCTATATATATTGAAGATGTGCACCTGACTTTATGGATTTATTTCGGAAATTTTTTCCTATTTTTTCAGACTTCGGAACATAGTCATTTTTTACCAATGTTTTCAACAGAGGGTACCTATTTTGTGAAATCAACTCCTCCCACAGTTTTCAACCTAGATATTTGAAACTTTACAGAATGTTTCTTTATGTATTGAAGATGTGCACCTGCCTTTATAGAATTATTTCGGAAATTGTTTCCTATTTTTCCGGACTTTGGAACTTAGTCTTTTTTATCGATGTTTTCAACAGAAGGTACCTATTTTGTGAAATCAACTCCTCCCACAGTTTTCAATCTAGATAGTTGAAACTTTAAAGAATGTCTCTATATATATATTGAAGATATGCACCTGACTTTATGGAATTATTTCGGAAATTTTTGCCTATTTTTCCGGACTTTGGAACTTAGTCTTTTTTATCAATGTTTTCAACAGAGGGTACCTATTTTGTGAAATCAACTCCTCCCAGTTTTCAATCTAGATAGTTGAAATTTTACAGAATGTTTCTATATATATTGAAGATGTGCACCTACCTTTATGGAATTATTTCGGAAATTTTTTCCTTATTTTTCCGAACTTTGGAACTTAGACTTTTTTATCGATGTTTTCAACAGAAGGTACCTATTTTGTGAAATCAACTCCTCCTACAGTTTTCAACCCAGATCTTTGAAACTTTACAGAATGTTTCTATATATATTGAAGATGTGCACCTGACCTTATGGAATTATTTCAGAAATTTTTTCCTATTTTTTGGGTTAGGGTTAGGGACTTAAGGAATTGATCAGATTTTTTGGACATTTTCAACAATGTACATATCAGTTTTGTGGAATCAACCAATTCTTTGATTTTTGACCAAGATCTTTGAAACGGTAATGAGGTGCACTCAACATTTTTGAATTGGTTAAGAATTGTTTTCCTATTTTTTTCTGGACTTTTTTTTTTGGACTTTTGAAGTTACCCGAACCCAGAACGGTGAAATTTAGTCCTCCTACACTTTTCTACCCAGATCCTTGAAATTTAAAAGCATATTCTCTACTGCCCACACAGACTCATTTATGAAGGTCCATTAAATAAGGAACCCATAAAACATCATCAAAACGCAACCCGGCCATTTGTGTCTTTGACCCATTTTTTTTATCTAAGTTGTAAAATGTTTACCAAATTTTACAGATATTCAAAATTAAAAGGAATTCCAGGTTCTCATTTATCCACTGCTCAACCATCAGCACATAAGTCAAATCAATTGCAGATTCAGTAGTTTTCAGTAAAGAAAGCCTTAAGCATATATTTCTACATTGGCTAGCCATATGGGTTGGTCTAAATAGGCACACAAGGAATTTCAGTACCTGTGATAGTTGTACATTTCCATATCATGTATCATATCAGGATAATATAATATAATATAATATTATTGTTATTGTTAATGACATAATATTATTGTTATCGGTAATGACAATCAAATGAGTCCAAACATTTACATGTACTTCCTTCAGTTTTTGGTAAGATATATGGCAAAAAGGTTCTGTATTTTAGTTCTTGTACATTTGACAATATGAAAAAAACACATTCAAACATTTTCTTAAAGGTTCGTGGTACAATGAATTATTTATAGATTCTTTAAAATTGTATATACACATATGTACAATGTTCTAACTGTTAGAAATATTATTTTAGATGTGATTTTACCTAATGGTTTGAATGTTGTGAAATTTAGTGCCATACATGAATTTCAAAATCTTCATGCTGTTGCCAAAGAAAAGATCCATGATTTTGTCAGAGGTCATTTTCATGGGTAAGTTTAAAGTTTATAATTGTTTTATTACAAAAAAATTTTAAGAATAAAAATCACTTCTGTGTTTTATGTACCTACATTAGTTGCAGGGATTTTTCAGCATTCTCCCAGGAGTCAAATGTATGCTTTATTCCCAATGACATTTACATGAAAACCATGCAAATTTCTGAAAATTTGTATTTGTACATCCAGATTAGGTTCCCAATTGTTTTATTTAAAAAGATAGGAGTTGAAAGATAATACATACAGATTATTTAATAATCACAATTCCCATTTTAAGTGTAAAAATTTACCCTAATTACTACTGAAACAGTTTGTCAGTGCAACTCCTCTTAAACCACTTGGTATATAATTTCAAAAAGTTTATACTTATTAAGGTAATAATGTTAAGATGTTTTCATAAACAACATTATGATCAGTTTAATAGAAAAGATACTCTACTTAAGAAAATATTGATGTCTGCATCTGGATTGGGGATTTTGATCAATGTTTGAAGTGTAGTTGTATGCCCCATTCGAAATTATAAATTGGATGGAAGTCACAACAAAAACAGTTTGGCAGCAAAAAAATTCTTTGATGTAACCACTTTGCATGAAATTTAACACTAAGTAGATGTGAATCCACAGTCAATTCTGAATCATTGTTTTTTCTCAAAGTTCTGTCTGATATTATGTTTTTTTTTTTCCCCGCCCTTAGGCGACAGAGGCATTAAGTTTTACCCTTGTCTGTACGTCTGTCTGTACATACATCAGAAATTTTCGTCAAGGATTTCTCAGCTTTTGTATTCAGGAATTATTTGATATTTGATCTGAAGCTTTGGTATGATGAGTTGTACAGTGTCTCTCCTTTTCAAGTCCTTCACTCATCTACTTCCTGTTTGCCGAAATGTCTGTATGGAGGTGGCATCCGTGTCCCATGTACACATTTTCTTTTATTCTTTTATAAATTGCAGACATTATGATTTGACGAATACTTCTCCTTGATATTTTTCAGCCACTAGATTGAGGATCAGGGTCTAATTGTTTTTGTCCTGTCTGTCCATGCGTCCAAAACCTTGGCTAGAACTTTTGAACTATCAAAGATAGCTTTGCCATACTTGGCAATAATATAGATCTAGTCAAGAGGATCATAAATATGTCCCCACAAAATAGGTCAGGTCAAAGGGCAAGGTCACAGAGGCGAAAATTTAAGTCTTAGATTCCATTTTCATATGCTTTGTATGTAAAGAAAGATAACTCTAACCAAAATATTGATTCCATTTTTCAAACAAGTGGTGCTGGGGGTAAATGTAGTGTTTCACAAACACACCTTGTTTTTCTCTGTCTATAATTTAACCATTATGATTTTGAATACTTCCATCTAATATTTATTTTCTCTCTGTATATATTGCAGGCATTATGATTTTGATTTAGACAAAACACTTTACCTGTTCAGTGCTGGTAGATATGAGTTTATAAATAAAGGAGCTGATATGTTTATAGAAAGTCTTGCCAGATTGAATTTCTTTTTACAAGTAAGTTTAATTTAAACTTTTACAACCAAGAGGGTGAAGTATGACCTGTGACATTTGGACTTTTGAAGGGTGATTTCTGACATACTTGATGTCAGTTACAACTTTACAACACTCTATAGCATTCAACAACAAAAAAAACAGAAGAAGAAAAAGTATCAAAATCAACCCTAAACAGTATAAAATTCCTTGTATTATAAAATTGAGTTTGACCTCTCAGGTGACCTTTTCTGTAGCTTCAGCCATTGTGGTTATGTCTCAGGAAACTTATATACATGTATCAAAATATAACAAATAAGAGGCAATAACTTAATTATACCCCCCGCAAACAAAGTTTGGGGGGTATATAGGAATCACCCTGTCTGTCTGTCCGTCCGTCTGTCTGTCCGTCTGTCCGTCTGTCCACACTTCTCGTAAGTGCAACTCCTCTTAAACCACTTGAAGGATTTTGATGACACTTTACACAAAGGAAGGACACTATATGGAGATGTGCATGAAGAAATATAATTATTGTTCAAAACCAGGAAGGGGAGATAATCCGACTTTGACTTTTCGTTGATTCCCTATTTATGGGTTACCTCGTAAGCACAACTCCTCTTAAACCACTAAAAGGATTTTGATGAAACTTTACACAAAGGAAGGACACTATATGGAGATGTGCATGAAGGCATATAATTATTGTCAGAAACCAAGAATAGGAGATACTTCAACTTTGAGTTTTCATTGATTCCCTACGTATGGGTTACCTCTTACGCACAACTCCTCTTAATCCACTTGAAGGATTTTGATGAAACTTTAGACAAAGGAAGAACACTATATGTAGATGTATAAAATGTCAAATAGGCTGAAAAGGGTGAATTTTATATTTGTCTGATTTAGACAGAGTGTTTTCATTGGAACCCTTGTGAAAAGTTTTTTCTTGAAGATTATATCATTGTGTCCACACTTGTACTGTGTCTGCACCTGTATTGTGTCCACACCAACTTTATTTTGCACTTACCATATCGATTCAGGGTTCAATGAGCGGGGGGTATTTTTGGCTGCCATTCGGCGACAGCTCTTGTTTCAAAATTTGAACATAGAGGTTTATTTCGCTGCTTTCAAAAATTAGCTGTAATCAACACTGCATTGCAAGCACCCGAAGACCACAAATAATGATACAGAAGTCTCTGAATGTTAGTCATCTCCCCCAAATAATGCAAAAACAATAACAGGTAGACTCAGAAACATAGCAGAAATCTGTAAAACATAGTCAGCTCACCAAGACCATGGCTGGCATGCATATGATATTAGGCATATATCATTTGGGTAGTATCAACAGAGTAAGAGTGATAACGGTATAAATTTTGTGGTTGATCAGTCCTCTACACCTTAGTTTATAACTCATATGTATAAATTTTATAGGTATATTAATAAATAGCTTTTATTTCCTATTTCAGCAAGCCAATAGTGATATGACAGTAATAGCATTTTTAATTTTTCCTACACGGACAAACAATTTTAATGTGGAGTCACTGCGAGGACAAGCCATTGCCAAATCACTCAAGGACACTGTAAATCAAATTCAAGGTCAAATAGGAAAAAGATTATTTGAAATCTGTTTAAGGTATGATTGAATTCCAGTTTGTCATTGTGAATAATTTCATACAACAGCATCAAAATCTATGACTTATCAGGTGAATCTACATGATATATTTGATGATGATAGTTAATGATGCAAATGTTCTAGTTTCTTGTCCATATTTGACTTTGTTGGAATCTAAAATAGTTAGTCCATGTCTTGACACTGATGGCATTTAAATGTTATCCACTTTGCATATTTTGCCCATTTGATGTATCAGCTGAATTGTTATAGATGCCAACCATAATTGTTATAATTATTTCCCACACTTAATTTGAGCCATGAACAAAAGAACCAACAAATTCTCATAGAAAAACATACCAAACAGGGTTTCATGTATATTCTTTGTTGTCACATTATTAGTTTTAAGGATGTTCGCTGGTCAATTTTAAAATAACAAGGATTTCAACTTAATGTGATTTTTTGTTAGAAAATTGAAAAAGAAGTAATTTGAGCCCAAAAAATTGATAGGTTACCGATGTAATTATTGAGATACAAGTGTTTCAAAAAATGGCGGGAAACTGAACTCCTCTGCATTTTTCATAGGTTTAANATCAGAATGCTCCAAAAGATGTATAAAATGAAATAAAGGAAAAAAATTAGGGGGTCACCGTGCAAAAAGTTATAAACCTTTTAAATGGATAAAACCAGAGAAGTCCGAAAATCTGACTTGACCAGCGAACATCCTTAAGGAGGCTTTTATTTAACCCAAAAAAAATTAAGATACAAAATTTTATTTGATTTTTTCATCAAAGTACACAGTTAATATCAACATGATCAATAACAAAAATAAACAAGAAACAAAAAAGCAGTATAATATAAGTCGTAGGATACTTGTTAGGTCTGTTCCAGAAATAATTGTATGGGTGGACTGAAGGCACTTTAATTAAAATCGGATGGGTTGTGGGGGAGAACTGAGGAAGCAATGAGACAAATGAATTAAATTTTTATGCATGGTGGGTCTTTTTGAAAAGTGCCTTCTAACAAATCCATACAATAATTTCTTGAAATGTCCTAACATGAAGCTATGCCAATTATGAATTATCATATAATGTGTTTCTCAAAGTGAGTTGATTTTAAAAAACATGTACTTATAAGTATTAGCAAAATGACTAAAACAGTAATTGGTTAACCTTAACAACAATCACTAAAACTCATGACTTCTGCTATGTAAGTATAGCTACACTTTCTTAACTAGATTAGTTTCCATGGAAACAGTATTTACTCTCATTTTTTGATGTATTTTATTAGAGGCCAAATACCAAGAGGAGAAGACATATTAATACAAGATGATACTGTTAAACTGAAGCGATGTATATATTCTGCTCAGGTAAGGCAAAAATTTCTCGCCAAGGGGATCCAGATATCTTGTGATTTTGGGGGTGTGAGATATTCTACCTTATGCCTTTGCGGGGGCTATCTCACCTGAATCATAAGCACGTGCAAAAAATTCAACATGTCTGCCATCGCTTGGAATTTTCAAACATTTTATCCAGTGTTTTTTGTTGTCTATTTTGATAAACTTACTGTTTATATAAAGAATGAAAATGTACCTTTGAACCAGCAATTTATCATTAACAGCAAGATATGTGATTTATATTTAAACAGAGATTTAAAATTGCAAGCCAATTGCTGAAAACAAATTTACTATCCAGCTTCAATAAATGTACACAAATTGTGACATCATATTTTGCCCGAGAACATTTTTGATATTTCTTTGTAAAAGTCAAAGCTGATCATGGTTTTGCGAGTAATTTTAGAGCGTTAAGGCAAGAAAAAGTATCAAACCCTCTTGAAAAGATATCTTTTGTCCATCCCTTGGCAAGCCTCAGGATGGACATGATATCTTAGCCTTCTGGTTTGAGATCAGCCTATCTTGCCTTTTCCTTTGGGATACATACTATATGTCTTAAATAGGGGAAGTGGTTATTTCATGGATATGAAATTTTCACTTGATTTGTGGCTTATCTAATAACCCAAAAATTGAATGTTGTGCAGTAAAATGTACAGGATACTTTGTTAAGCAAATGATGAGAAATCTCAAATATTTCAGTTTGCATAAATGAAATTAAGCAATTTTGAAACAAATTACAAAAAGACCCTCCTCTCTAACAAAATAACTTAAAAAATAAGACTAGGGTAAAGGACAGAACAATCAAACACCATGATCTCAGAAATTATTAGAACTTATTATAAAATTAAGGTGTTGGCGGAGTAATAATGACCTATTATAGATTTTCATAAAATATCTTATATTGATACACACTTACTTTATCTCCATATGTAGGTGAAAAAGTTATTGAAGAGAAAAACTGA
>MJUU01000684.1:142483-165032 GCA_002080025.1 Modiolus philippinarum
AAAATTGACATCATGGGGCCTCTTGTTTGCACCAAGACCAATATCAAAAATCCGAAAGCTTATTGCGCATCTGCAGACTATATGCAACAATTCTACAACAAAATTAAATCCCTAAATCCAAAAATGTAGGAGGAGTTTGAGTCACAAGAAAAGTGTGACGGACGGACGGACAGACGGAGGGTATAACATTATCCCCGAACTTTCTTCGAAAGTACGGGGATAACTAGAGGCTCAGAGACTGAGCCTGTATCGCTCACCTGACAAAATACTTCTCTGCCATCAATGACCAAATATGATGTTTTTTACCAATGGAGGTTTAAAGTTTAGCTATGTTCTCTATTAGCACCTGTTTTTTTTTGTCCTATTGAAATGAGTAAACTTTGCAAAGGACCTTCTACTCATCATTCCAATACAATTTGCTTCAACAGTTTCAGAGGAGAAGATGAAAATGTGATTTTCCCTTAGGGTCAAATGTTAAACTATGTTCTGTGCTGGCCGCCGTGTTTTTTATTGGATAGGAACAAAATGAGCAATCTTTGTTAAGGACCTTTAGTTCATCATTCCTGTAAAGTTTGGTTGAATTTGCTTCAGCCAATTCAGAGGAGAAGATGAAATAAGATTTTCCCATAGTGTTCAATGTTAAACTATGTTCTGTGCTGGGGGTCATGTTTTTATCGGATCGGAACAAAATGAGCAATCTTAGTGAAGGACCTTCAGTACATCATTCCTGTTAAATTTGGTTGAATTGGCTTCAGCTGTTTCCAAAGAGAAGATGAAAATGTGATTTTCCCATACGGGGCCAATGTTAAATTGTGTTCCATGCCGGCAGCCATGTTTTCTTGCATATCAGTACGAAATGAGCAATCTTTGTAAAGGACCTTCCATTCATCATTTCTGTAAAGTTTGGTTGAATTTGCTTTAGCTGTTTCAGAGGAGAAGATGAAAATGTGATTTTCCTATAGGGTCCAATGTTAAACTATGTTCCATGCTGGCGGCCATGTTTTTTATTGGATCAGAACGAAATGTTCAAACTTTGTTAAGAACCTTTAGTTCATCCTTCCTGTGAAGTTTGGTTGAATTTGCTATAGCCATTTCAGAGGAGAAGATGAAAATGTGATTTTCCCTAAGGGTCCAATGTTAAACTATGTTCCGTGCTGGCTGCCATGTTTTTTATCGGATCGGAACAAAATGAGCAATCTTAGTGAAGGACCTTCAGTACATCATTCCTGTAAAGTTTTGTTGAATTTTCTTCAACAGTTTCAGAGGAAAAGATGAAAATGTGATTTTTCCCATAGGGTCCACTGTTAAACCTAAGTTCCAAGCTGGTGGCCATGTTTTTTATCCGATTGGAACAAAATGAGCATTCTTAGTGAAGGACCTCTAGTACATCATTCCTGTAAAGTTTTGTTGAATTTGCTTCAGCGGTTTCAGAGGAAAAGATGAAAATGAGATTTTTCCCATAGGGTCCAATGTTAAACTTAATTTCCGTCCTGGCAGCCATGTTTTTTATTGGATCGGAACAAAATTACCATTCTTAGTGAAGGACCTCTAGTACATCATTCCTTTAAAGTTTTGTCTAATTTGCTTCAGCGGTTTCAGAGGAAAAGATGAAAATGTGATTTTTCCCATGGGAGGGTCCAATGTTAAACCTAATTAAGTTCTGTGCTGTTGGCCATGTTTTTTATCTGATCGGAACGAAATGAGCAATCTTTGTAAAGGACCTTTAGTACATCATTCGTGTAAAGTTTGGCTGAATTTGCTTCTGTGGTTTCAGAGGAGAAGATGAAAATGTGAAAAGTTTAACGGACAGACGGACGGATGGACAACGGACGCCAAGTGATGGCAGAAGCTCACACTGACCCTTTGGGTCAGGTGGGCTAAAAAAGCTGGAAATTGTAATATTCATCTAAGGATGTACATTAAAAATAAATATTTGTTATTTTAAAATTATATGCATCTACTGAAATAGAAGGGAATTTTTGTTTTCCACAAAGAAGTAGAAAACCAACAGAATAAAATGTAAGTTCTATTGAATTTGTCACTGTTATAAAACAAAGATTTTATGACCATTGTAAAAAGGACATTTTCTTAAATTATCATCCTTAATTTGGTTGTTACCCAGTTTATTATCAGTCTTTAAAATGTTCCAAACAATAAAATATCATGAGAGAGTATATATCCTTGTATAAAATAAAAAAGGCGAGTCCACAAAACTGGTCACACCAGCCATTTGTACCGATGTCAACAAAAATAGGTTTTCATTAATGCGACATGCAAAAAATGACAAGACTTTCAGAAATTGTCACTTTAAAGAACTTAACATTTCTTTAGTTCAGCTGAGATTTAGAAAATATGCATTGTCATCACTTGATTAATTCTACTGAACATGTTTATCTTGCCATTGTGAGAGCAAAAATCCCAACAGCTCTTGTCGTTAAGTTGACATATCTTTATGTTGATATAACCCACCAGTTATACTGAAATGTATCTGAGCAGGCAAGACACCAGGTTCGGGTGAATCTTTATGAATTATTCCTTAGTTTGTCATTGGGTAATCTTTTCAAACAGTACCAGAAATATTATATAGACCTCATGATCCTTCCCTTGTAAATGAGACTGACGTTTTGAAAAAATTGATAAACTTAAACATTGGGTTTATCTTTTGAATGGTATGTAAAATGGTTTTTATATGTTGTATGTGCATAACTTGTTGCAAGACCTTTTTAAAACAGTACCAGAATATATGATTTCATTATCTTGAACTAATTGTCATTAAAAAAAACATTAGACCTGAACAATTTGGGTATATTTTTGAATAATACGGTAAGTGATTGGCTTTCACATTTCGTATGTGCTTTCTTATTACACGACCTCTCAAACTGGGTCAGATTATCTGACCAAATGACCTTGACCTTGGCTTGTAATTATTAGCTGAAACCTAAAGCTGTTCAAAGGGAGCTAAAATCAAATTTATATGATGAATTAGTCAAACATATTTTTGATTATTACCTCATCAAGCTTTTTATATATGTCCAGAAGGGTTGTTTGATATTTTCTACACAAGGCTTCATCCAGTGGTCTGTTTTCCAGTCGTACAAGTTCATCTTTTTTACTACTATCTAGTTGTAACACATGTTTGGTAAGGTCTGGCCAGAACGAGTTGTATTCCACCTCAGTTATACTGCCTTTTACGTTATGACTAAGGTATTCATTTTTATACTGTCGTAAGGAAGTAATGGCTTGCTTTTCCCCAGATGATAGACTGCAGCATTTTAGAAGAATTAGACTAGCGAGGGTGATATCTAAATCCTCTGTTTTTACTGAGTTGGCAGTATATGCACAATGACAATGATGACCCCCTTGATTTGGATTCTCTGTATATAGGAGATCCCATTGACAGTAATTTAGTGGAAGTTTTTTACTAACACAATTTTGTTGATCCGTACAACATTTCCCACCTCTGTGTTTTAAATGATAAAGTTTGTGTAGAACTGGTTGACTGTTGATGAATGCTTGAAAAGTTCCATATCCTTGGCTATTGTATTCTTTTTCTAGTCGTTTCTGTAGTATTGGATTTACAATTTCCTGGCCAACAGAAGCAAAGACAAAATATCTTCTGCGATCTTCTTCTTTGTTCATTCCTGAAAGTATAAGGCATTATACAATTTAATTATCTAAAATTTGATACTGAAATACCAACATTTTATGAACTTTCCATAGATAGACAAGATGAATTCTAAAAAGAATGAGGTCCCCAGTTGTGTCACCTGCCTTCACGCAGTGGTGACATATAGGGATCAGTCGTCTTTGCATCTGCATCGGCGTCACAAATAATTTGTGTCATATTTTTAGGAACCATGTATCCAAACCTTCTGCAGTTTGGCATGGACTGTCAGCATAGAGACCTTTACCATGTAATAGAGTTTCAGATCTCTCCCATTTCCACTTCTTGTTTGACAGAACTAAGAATATTTTTTACGTCTTGAAAATTTGTCGCATTTTTCTCAGGAACCACATATCCCAGCCTTCTGAATTTTAGCATGAGTATCTGAGTAATGCAAGGGGACATATTCCATGTAACAGAGTTTTGGATCTCTGGCATGCCCGATTCCTGTTTGACACAACTGAGAATATTTTCGTGTCTTGAAAATTTCTGTCACATTTTTCTCAGGAATCACATATTCCTGCCTTCTGCAATTTGGCATGGGGTATCAGTATGGGGACCAATACTGTGTAAGAGAGTCTGGGATCTCTTGCATGCCTACATCATGTTTGATGGAACCTAGAATATTGTTTGCATTAATAAGCAGCCGACATAATTATGTCTTCCCTGAAGACTTACTACTAAGTTTTAGTGATTTCAAATATTTCTTTCGCCATGTTCACAGACAGTTCTGTGACCTTGGCCTACATTATTTGTCAGAGTGGGTGTTTCAATATGGTTAGAGCTGTTTCAGTTGAATTTAATAAGCAAACTGAAGTTTCAAAACTTTTAGGTATCAAGATCACATGCACTAGTGTGTTACAGTTTTATCATACCCTGCATAGCTTACCATAAAATGTGGCAAGGTATTATGTGATAGACTCTTACTGATGTGTCTATCTAAAACTGAACTTTGATGCATCAAACTGCAATTACTCAAATACCATGGATCTCTTTAGCTGCGGGACCGTAGCTCTATAGGTCCTTTTATTTTTTCTGATTTGGTGGACCAAGACCATGAGCTACGGTTCCACAGCTAGGATCTCTTTTGAACCCTTTTTCGGGACCCATTGTTCAAATTTCAAAATAGTTCGACCTGGATAGTTTAAACACCCCTTTAGCTGGAACTAATTTCATCAGTCCCTTTGTTGTTCTGTCAGACACTTTTGTTTTTTTGTCAGTTAGTATAGGTCAAGTTAATCAATCCTTATGAAATTTTAAAAGTATGTACCTTGACACTTAAGTAATTGGGATAGGATTTGGGTATTGTTGCTCTGCCCATTTTTAGAAAATCACCAAATTGAGGTGTTTTCATATATTTGGCTGTAGAATATATATTACTGTGAATTCATTTAATTTCGTGGGTACCAATTTTCGTGGGTAGAGAAAAAAAGATATTTGTGGTGTACGTAAATTCGTGGATTGCCACTTGTTCCAAGAAAAAAAAATAATTTAAATTTATGAAATAAAGATTATAAAACTCATGGCTTCAGTACCTTCAGTATTGATGTCAAAACACCAAAATTCAGAACTGTACCTGTAATTAAAGTGTCACCTGTAATTAACAATTCATAGTAGATATTTTGTAATTAGGTAACCATCTGACATAAGCGTACTCCATTCGTTATTTATAAATAGACACCTGTATTGATTGCAAAATAAGCATGTCTTTTTCAGCAGGACATAATTAAAACTTTAAAAGTTAAATCAATAATCTGATATAAAACTGAATTGAGATGGTTCTTGTCCAAACTTCTTAACTGTAAATCAACACTTTAGCGTAATTCATAAACAAAACAGGAAGCCAGTTACCGCTAATTTGTTACTAGTAACTGGGAAACACTTGGAAATAAAGCATTTTAACTTATTTTGCTGCTATTAAAGGTTCAAGAGAATGCATATTTACTTATTGTTGGATATATCACTTATTTTGGGTCTCAGGTACAAGTGCAAGGTTTATGGCCTTCGTTGATCAGGCCCTTCATTATGTTCATTCATTTGTGTCTGAAACTTGCACAAGAAAATCACATTCCGTTGAGTATTTGAATTCGTGGTTTGGGGACACCAACTAAAACCACGAAAATTGGTATCCCACGAATAAAAATGAATTCACAGTAGTTATTGTGTTATAAGGAACAATTTGGCATATGTCAACAGATTTCACCACTCATGCTAACATTCATGAGATAAGTGGGGCCCAAAAATTGCAAATTTTTAATCAGATTTAAGTTGAGTTTGTTTCTTCTTGACATTAGCTTTCTGTAATATAAGACCAGATTTGGCATAGCCTTTACAGTTTCCCAGCTATAAGGGGCCAGATAAGGGACAGGCCCAAAAATGTAAATTTAAGTGTGCAATTTACCTAAAACTATTCCTTTCATTCCATCAAATTAAGAGGTTTTTGTTCCTTTGATTTTTCTTAACATTAGCATTTAGTGATATGTTGATTGATTTTGTGTAGCTCATATCATTTCTGAGTCGAGGGGCAAAAGTTTTCATACCACCCACAAATGAAGTTTGGGGGTACATAGGAATCACTCTGTCCATCCATCTGTCTGTTTGTCTGTCTGTCCATATACTTTGTCAGTGCATGTCCTCCTTAACAGCTGCTTGGATTTTGGTGAAATGCTACACAATTGTAGTACATGTATAACCTTGAACATATACTTAAAATTTTGAAGGGGAGATAATTCGTCTTTGAGAAAAGAGGAGGAACCTAGTCGGCACATGATCTTTACAACAGCTGCTTTGATTTTGATGAAATTTTACACAATTGTAATATACCATCTGAATATGTGAATTAAGTTATATGGTTGCTGCAGAAAATTTTGAAAGGGAGATAATTTGTCATTGAATATTTTCTTGAAAAAAAAGGAGGAGGGACTTTGTCAGAGCATTTTATCTTAAATGGTTGTTTGGATTTTGATGAAATATTACACATTTGCTGTATACCACATGAAGATTCGAATGAAGTTGTGTGGTTGCTACTGAAATTTTGAAGGGGAGATAATTTGAATATTTCCGGAAAAACAGGGAGGAACCTTGGCAGTACATTTAAAATAATCCTCCTGAACAGCTGGATTTTGATTAAATGTTACACAATTGAAGTATACCACCTAAAGATGTTCTTGAATTAATATGGTTTCTGCAATAAATTTTGAAGAGGAGATAATTCAACTTTTTATATATTCTGGAAAAAGGGGTAGATATATCATTGTTTGCTCCCTTATACTGTGTCCACACACACTTAAATTTGCACTTACTATATTGATTAAGGATTCAATGAATGGAGGGTATATCTGAATCAACTCACACCCTTTATGCTGCGGTAATAACATGCAAAGTTATCTGTTAGTAAGTAAATCAGCATAATACCACTGCAATATTTATTATTTATGCAAATTATTTAGAAAAAATGAAGCTTTTTAGAAAAAGATATCAAGTCTTGTAGACATTATGACCTTGACCTTACCATGAGGGCAATTTTCAAAAAAACTTACACATTGCCTCTAGAGGGTAGACATTTAGTGGTAGGGTGTTCATATTTGGTATGTGACTTCTTTATGATCAAGGCTTTATAGAGGTGCTATATTTGTAGACATTTTACCTTGACCTTGCTCTGAGGGCAATTTTTGAAAAGCTTTACCTTGCTTGTAGAAGGTAGGGATTTAGTAATAGGGCATTCATATTTGGCATGCGACCTCATTTAATCACATTTTGAAATTCTTAAAACATTGCAATTAGATTTAATGTGCATTGACTTCATACTAATCCCGTATGAGCGATGTTGATTTCTGACAACTCTTGATTTCAAAAAATTGTCCTGAAGTCATTTCCGGTCCATTTTTTGTTAAACTCTGTAAAGTCTAAAGTTTCTTCAGATAATTTCAAAATATTTTTGTGGTTTATAATTTGAGAGAATTCATGATTTGAACATGGAGTGAAATTTTCAAAGTTCAAAATTACAAAGATATATTGAGAATGATAACGTTAAAAAATTACACTTGTATTTAAACTATGATTTCTATTAAGACAAAGAATGATAAAAATATTTAAGAATTATTGTAAGACACCGAGTTTAACAGTAAAAATTTCACGAAATGACTGCAGGACAAATTTTTGAAAAAATGTGATATTTATATGAAATAACTCTGCATTTTGACGTTTGTTTATAATAATATGATCCAACACTGTATTTCACAATACATCTCTGAGGTTAATATGTTAATCAGCACAAACAGGACTGCAGTTTTCATATATTTCATTTTTTTTTTTTATTTTAAGGGAAAAACTTAGCCAGTTAATTTTATTTGTAAGAAGAAGCAATGATGTAATATTGTAGCCTGACTAAAATAAAGTACAACATATATGTTATCTGTCGACACCAGTTTGGTAATAAATTTTGATGCAAAGTTTTTAGTTCCTCTCCATTTTCTAAATTCTTAATGAACAGTTTTATTTATTTTTTTATTTATTTATTTCTTTTGAGAGTTGGCATTATGTGCAAATTCAATGGATTTAAGTGTCCTGAAGGACAAAAATTTTGTTTATCATAGACAAGTGGTGTCATGGCTGGCTTACTTCCTGTGACACCATGTGCTTAACTATGAATAATGTTTTCCATGCATGCATAACCAAAACAATTGAAAACATTATTAAAGTAAAATAGTTACAATCAAATATAATGTAAACAACTTACTTTACATATTGACTATTTTTGTTGGTATCAGTCACAGTAAACACCACACAGTAGACACCACTCCTAATTTATACCTCTGAAAATCCCCATTTCTATTTTGGGTAACTTATATTACATGTATCTACCCAAACAGGTGTTGAATATGATTTATGAATGAAATTTTACCTGACATTTCCTGTCTTCTCACATCTATAATAAGAGCCAGGCAATAATCAAATATATTATATCCATGCACAGGATGTTCTAATCAAAATTTTTTAGCTCACCTGACCCGAAGGGTCATGTGGGATTGCCATCACTTGGCGTCCGTCGTCCGTCCGTCCGTACATCGTAAACTTTTTAAAAATCTACTCCTCTGAAACCACTGAACCAATTTTAACCAAACTTGGCCCGAATCATCACCAGGGTATCCTCTTTCAAAATTGTATTCGAAGAGTCCTAGGACCAAACAACATCGCTGCCATTACTAAAAATAGCACATAGGGGTAAATAGCTGTTTTTAGAAAATAACTCGAAAACCGTTACAGATATCAAAAATCTGGCATGGAGTAAAAGTGATCAGCATGGCAAAGATCTACCCGCCCTGCAATTTTGAAGAAAATCTGATTACCAGTTTTGGAGTTATTGCCCTTTTTCCAGAATTTTTCAAAATTTTAATATTTTTTATTTTTTATCAAAGAAACTATAACCGATAAGAGTCATCTTTAAATTGCAAAAATGTTCAGCATATCAAGATCTACCCACCTTGAAATTTTGGAGAAAATCCAAAAACCCTTGTAGGAGTTATTGTCCTTTTTTCACAGAATTTTCAAAATTTTCATATTTTTCGTCTTTTATTTCTAAAACTATAACAGATGAAGGTTAAGTGTAAATTGATAAAATGTTTGCTATGCTGTAGTGACTTCAAAAGTGGTGTTGAAAATTGATCGTTGACCACCATTTTCAAAATGGCCGCCAAAAAAAGGCGGGAAAATTCAACATTGTTCAATTTCAATAAGATTTGGTTTCCTAATAGATAGTGATGTTGCGACTTCTAAACCAGTGTTGAAAATTGTTTGTTGACCACCATTTTCAAAATGGCTGCCAAGAAAGGGGGGAAAAATCAACGTTGTCCGATTTCAATGAAATTTGGTTTCCAAATAGGTATTGATGTCAAAACTTCAAAACCGATGTTAAAAATTGTTCGTTGAATGCCATTTTCAAAATGGCCGCCAAAAAAGGCGGGAAAATTCAACATTGTCCGATTTCAATGAAATTTAGTTTCCAAAAAGATATTGAAGTTGTGACTTCAAAAACTGATGTTGAAAATTGTTCGTTGAACGCCATTTTCAAAATGGCCACCAAAAAGGCGGGAAAATTCAACATTGTCAAATTTCAATGAAATTTGGTTTCCAAATAGATATTGATGTTATGACTTTAAATCTTATGTTTGAAATTGTCATTGCCCACCATTTACAAAAGGATGTTTTGACTTCAAAACTGGTGTTGAAAGTGGTCCTTAGCAAGAATGTTTTTTTGTCAAAAAATAAAGTTAAACATGATCAGACTTTTAAATACAGTTCAAGATATTAGTGGTGTTCCAGCTGCCAAAGTTTGAGAGACTGAAGTTCAACTGTATTACTTACAATGTAAGCTTGATTGTTGTATTGTGCTTCATAGTTCTCTTCACAGTATAAGAAATATGTTTAAACTAGATTAAAAAGGGGAACCCTGCCAAAATTTTTTTATGGAAAGGGGGACTTGGAATGTTTTGATTTATCTGAATTATAAGGGGAACCCCGGCCAAAATTTTTTTTTGAATGATGGGCTGAAATTTGTTGTAATGGATAGTGGGGCTTTAAACTACTGTTGAAACTGCTGAATCTACTTGCCCAATTGGAACCATACTTGGTGACAGCTGTCCATAGTCAGTACCTATTGAAGAATGTGTCTGGTAAGTCTGCATGTATTCCAAGATGGCCGCCAGCGGGAGACATAGTTTAACATTGGACCCTATGAGCAAAACACATTAAAAGACATTCTTCTCTGAAACTACTTTGTCAGTTTGAATCAAACTTGGTCACAATAGGCCATTAATGGTCTTCTTAAAAAATTATGTCTGACAAGTCTGCACCTCATCCAAGTTGGCGGCCAGCGAGGACCATTGTTTAACATTGGACCCTATGGGGAAAACAAGTTCAAAGATTTTTTCCTTTGAAACTTCTAGAAAATGAGACACTTTAACATTGGGTTACTTTGGGCTTCAGTTTATGCCAGTCATGGATCAGATGAGCTATACAGGCTCTTGAGAGCCTCTAGTTTAATTTATTTGATTGTACATTGTTTCCATGATCTTTCTGTCTAATTGTAACCACAAATTTTTTCTATCATTTCTTATGAATTCTTTAGGTTAGTTGACTGCAAATTTTATTTGAGTTCGTTTAAATATACTGCATGGCATGATCTATGCCTGTAGACACTTCATTTCCCTGCAATAACTTGAGGATACGACCATTTTATTTTCAGGGGGTGGCTTTGGCGATTTTATAAATAAAGTGCCATTAAAAATAAATATTTTAATCCTACTTGTCATGAAAATAGATAATTTAATGTTGATTTGAAGAATAAATTTTTTGTTGCAAATGTGAATAAATAATTTGATAAGACATTTGGAGAAAATAAATAATTTGTTGGACATTTTTATGAAAATAGAAAAAAAGAAGGGAAATGGGGAATGTGTCAAAGAGACAACAACCCAAAGGGGAGTAATAACAATTCAGAGCCACCATAAGATCTTCAATGAACGATGAGAAAACCCCACATCCAACGGCAGGTCGGAGTTGGCCCCTGAATAAAGAGTAATCAAGTTCAGTGAAATAAACATCATCCTAGATGAAAAACCAAATGGTCATCCCCTAAGTTCTAGTTGAGGACCAATCTTTGAAATTTTAAAGCAATGTTGCTTGGACCAAAAGGATGTCTGGGATTGGTGTAAGTATTGTGGCCGCGCCAGTTTTTATGAAAATTGGCTAAAAAGGGTTATAAAGGGTGTCCTCACATATTCATTATTAATCATCAGAAATTGATAGTTTTTTTCTATTTTGTTCTTTTGAAAATTACCAGTCCATAGATATTATATCCCAGTGGGTAATTACGATTCAGTATATTTTATTAGGCATGTTAGTGATTATTATAAAAAAATTAATATGGCACTTAATTCATTTCTGAGCTGTTGGGGGTCAACGAGGTACTGAAAGTTATTAGTTTTTCTCAGTTTAAATTAAAGGATTTATCTTGAAGTAACCTTCAGTAGTGTGTTGAGGTATGTGAAGTAGCTGTTATCCTTTCAGAACTATTAAGGGACAAAAGTGGCCAAATTCTTGTTTATAGAAAATACCTACAATTTTATGTCTCCTTAGCTGTAAGGTGTCTCAGTGGTATTATTCCGCCATTTTTGTCTAATAATTTTTCATTTAGGTTTCATTCATTAAGAAATTTAACAAAATAGTTATTTAAAATGAAAAGAAAGTTCAAATGTATTTAAAATTTATATTCCTTATCATTTTTATAACATCTTCATTACAAAAACGTGAGCTAAAATACATGAGCTTTCAATCTGTTGCTGGATTTCCAGAACACAGAAATTCTTCAAGGGAGATAATTTGATAACATAATTTAACAAAGATTATCACTAGAGAAATTAATATTTTGCAATTTTTCTCTCTTATTTTAACGGTGACCCCTATTTTTTATATGTAAACTACATAATGATAATTAAACACATAAAAAGTATGAGAAAATTCTATAATAAATTTTTCAAACTACATTCTCATATAATCATTTTCCCTATCATTTCTATGTAAAATCCTGAAATTTTCAATTTCAGATTTTGTGCTTAAATGCACGGTGACACCCAAATTTTATTTCATATTTTGAACAATAATACAATTATGTTTCTACACAGAAAATTTCACAAAATTCTATAATAGGAAATTAATACCCTGCAAACACCTTAAATTGGATCTGTTTCTTCTTATTCCTTTTGAAGTAAATAAACTATTATCTAAAGGGATAGGGATAAATAAGTTTCACTTTACTCTGACCATAGTCATTTTGATATAACTCAGTAAAATTAGTTGCCTTGTTTCATGTTGTTTATTCCATTGCACAGTTGTATGTCACTAACCTGTTTACCAATAAAAGCTTACAGGTATACAGACCGACATTGATGTCATATTCTCCCAAGAATTTATTACAGACATTAATGCTACAATACTGTAAACCAACCAATTTTTGCAATCGTCGCGAGTATGAAAGTATTGCAAAAATAAATTGTTACGAATATTCATAACCCTTTGTCAAATGTATCAACAGAATAAGAACATAGTGAAAATTAGTCAGCATGAAGTTGACCAGGAAGGACAAATTATCTGCTGGTTTTCATTGCATGGGCACATTGAAACTGATGATTTTGTTCTCTAAATATGACTACCAGTATCTCTGAAAATTAGCATGGTGTACTTGCATAAAGGAGACTGATAACTGTGTACTATGAAAATCTCTTGAAATCAGTACTGACATAATACATCAGTAAATAATAATTGTCCACAACAATCTCTTAAAACCAACACAGAATATGATACATTTGCCACCACAGGGATGGCTCTGGCTTCTGAATATCTGTCGCCAGAAAAATTGCCAACTTGTATTTTTTGTCGCCAATTACAAAAATTTGTCGCCAGTTAGGAAGCATCCAATTGGTTTTCTAGATGGACGATAGACTTTTGTGTTCTTTCTTCCACACTAAAAGAATAGTTCTATTTTGTATTCTTTAGTTTTGATGGCACAAATTCTTTTATCATTTACATGCTCGCTGTTTTGGTTTGAATCATATGCTTAACATTCCTTGTTAGCTGCCTTTTGCGGGTACTATTTTCAAATATTTCATAGTTATGTCCTTCAAAGTCGTTAGTGTTTCATCTGCAGACAGATGTTTTGATTCTCCTTACGAGGAATTTTTTACAATCTTTTTTTTTCTTCATCATTTTTATGCTTTGTTGATATGGTTTGAGGAATATCTTCCACTGCAATGTCATTTTGGACATTTCTTAGAATTTCATGGCATTAAGATCTCACTAAATGAGGAACAAATGGTTAAGGTTTATAAAATTAATATCTGATTTTCAAGTTTCAAATAAATAGTTTATCTTTCAATAGGTCAATAAAAGAATTAAACAAAAATTGAATTTGCAATTATTTGTATAAAGTTTGTTAGACTTCAATATTATTCCTTAAAACTAGTTCAATTTTTTATTTTATAAGACTTGATATGCAATTTTCACAACATGGAAAAGGGGAAGTAACTCAACTTCATAATTGCATAATCTAACCCATTTGTTTTCGTGAACATTTATGAAAATAAGTAGTGATATTAAACGAAAAAAAAAATTAAAGTATAAAATTTTAGTGTATAATAATACTCTTTCAATTCCTTTGATTCCTTTGATTGGGCTTATATCTGTCACAAGTCATTTTGGCACGTGCACAGGTAAATAAACAGGTCATGCAATCAACAGATGACCGGAAATAATCAATGGACTGCAATATTATTGCCAGAGGCCATGAATTGACATTAAATTATTACCTATGATTATTTTAACAACAAAAATCATGAAAGGTTTCAACTAAAAAGGGTAAAAATTGGATAAAACCGGCAAGTTGATTTGAAAAACGTTGTCGCCAAAAAAATCGCCAGGAACGATTTTTTGTCGCCAGAATGAAAATAAAATCGCAAATGGCGACATTGGCTAAGCCCAGCACGAACCCTGCACCAGATGATAATTCAGAAAAAAATGAACATCAGGATTTCTATTGGAATACAACACAAATGTCAATATATAACCATATTTTGCAATAATATTGTCAAACTTTGTTCAGTCACCGAATTGACCTCTTTAGAAAGTTTAGAGCGGATTTCTCAAACTCTGAAGGGCTTACCATCATATACCAAAAGACTTCTGAAAATGTAGTTTCTAGTTAAATGGGTGGGGAAAATTTCATTAAAATCTGTTAAGAATTGGCTTCACAAAAATTTTTGAAAAAAATGTAGTTTTACTTGAAATATATAGCAAAAATCTTAGTGTGTGATTACTTTTGTCCAAGATCTGTATGTATAATATTGTGTGGGAGCATCAAAATATGTCATACAGACACAACTGTCACTATAGTTAGTTTTTTTTCTATTTTCAGGGTCACGGACTACCTCCTATATGTACACACAATGTAGCTGATGATTGGAATGATCAAGTACTGAATGCATTACGGAGATGTAAATTATTTAACCAGAAACACGATCGAGTCAAAGTTGTCTTCCATCCAGAATTCCTCAATTCTACAAATCCACTGTTTGGATTAGATTATGAAGAATTTGTAAGAGGATGTCATTTAGGTGTTTTCCCATCATATTATGAACCATGGGGTTACACACCTGGTAAGAATAATAAAGAATAGAATGGCGAAAAGGGCAATTCCAATAGTGTTTCTACAAAAACGAAGGGTTCCAGTAGTTTTTGCAATTTTTGTCTTGCCCGCGACAAAAAGTCGCGGAAGTGAGACTTAGGGATAGCATTTTCTTCAACAGCAGCGTCAACAATTGCAAACTGTTGTGAATTAACAAACTTATGATAGTTGTAGGTCCATAGTATTTTATGTGCAGTTGCATTAGTATGGGTACAACTCAAATCCCTACTTAGATGAATGATCACTTTAAGTTTTGAGCAAGCAGTTTGAACAGCCTATACCAGTAGTCCTAACAACTTGATATTTGACATGCAGTTAAGTCTTGAGGATAATATATGGATTTCACGCCCAGATTGTGGCCCTGGCCCCTTAGTCATGCATGAACAATTACTTTAAGTTTTTAGCAAGCAGTTTGTACAGCCTGTTCCAGTAGCCATAGCCACTTGATATTTGACATGCAGTTGTGTCTTGAGGAGTACATATCAATTCCATGTCCAGATGGTGGCCCTGGCCCCTAAGTTACGCAGGAACGATCACTTTAAGTTTTTAGCAAGCAGTTTGTACCATGTGGTTTGTGCAGCATGAACCAGTAGTCCTGGCCACTTGATATTTGACATGCAGTTGCATCTTGAGGAGTACATACAGATTTTGTGCCCAGATGGTGGCCATGTCCAGATAATGGGAGGTTCCAAATTCCATAACCTTCACCCTAGAAAATCTCTCATCATGAAATTAATTGTAGGCTACACACATCGTAACAATTTTTGAACATTTCCATAATTATGCTGTAAACTTTGGGTACACCTTTCCCATAAAGTTATGAACTGCCTGGTAAGACACCTGGAGATAATGACAGGATGTTATTAACTGTAGGTTACATACCTAGCATTAATTCAGGGATAGAACCAATTCAATAAATCTGTCCTTAATGTGTGTTTGTTACATGTATATCTTTTACCAGTGTCTGTGTTGAAGCAAACACATTGTCATAAAATATGAATGGACACATATTAAACAGTGTTTAGATTTACACACAATGTTGCATTTTGTCATCTTTTTAGAATGAGTCAGAACATCACATCATTTGACCACATCAAGAAAGTGAGACTGGGAAACATTTATTGAATCAACCCTATTTCAAATCATGCTATGAACCAATTGGTACAACTGTTGTGAAAATAATTTAAAATATAAAAAAAATTCCCATTATGTGGGTACAAAGCAGTTGAGAAAAATTAAAAATCAATAACTCCTTCATACGTTGAACCTTTGGGTTACACATCTGCAAGTGTGTGGTTAGACAATATACATTTATTGACTTGGCCCGAAAAATAGCTGTTTAGTTTGACCTGAGGATTGAACTGTTGCATGAAGCCGTGGGCTGAGTGCAACAGTTTAGCCAGAATGTCAAACTAAACTACAACTATTGTTCGAGGACCCAGTCTTTAACTGTTTTGTTATACCTTTTCATGTTCAATGTTTTTTGGGTTTTTTTGGATGCATATGTTTTATTTGCATATCCATCTTAATAAGATGTCTGGAATTACAAACTTTCACTTTTGTTAAATATGCTCTATTTCATCTATATTCAATTCACATGGGTATTAAAGACAACAGAAGATCATGTGATATGGGCGTGCTTGATGTTTTTTAACCAATCAAAATAAGGCAAGTGGTTAACAGTTCTGCATTGGTCAATAGAAGACTTAAAACTGTTCACAGTCAACAGATCATTTTTGGTTTGAGTATTTAAAGCAGACGAATTGTCGATTTTTATTTCCAATGCTTTTATATAAGGGAAATATTATAAGGTATAATAAATATGGTCAAGCTTATTTTAGTGTAACTGGTTTGATTTCTGAACAGTATTAGTTAGTTAGCTTCAAAGACCCTTCCACAGTGAATTGTCCATGTTTTCGTGCACTGTATAGTATATAATAAATTTCTGTATTAGGACAATTCCACACTGTGTTAACTAATAGTATGTATGCATGTATGATTATAGACAATTTCAATTCACAGTTACATTTTTTTTCAGCAGAATGTACTGTAATGGGTATACCAAGTATGACGACAAATCTGTCAGGATTTGGATGTTTCATGAATGACGATATTACGTTTTACTTTCAGGGGAGTGTACTGTAATGGGTATACCAAGTATGACGACAAATCTGTCAGGATTTGGATGTTTCATGAATGACCATATTACATTTTACTTTCAGTGGAGTGTACTGTAATGGGTATACCAAGTATGATGACAAATCTGTCAGGATCTGGATGTTTCATAAATGACCATATTACATTTTACTTTCAGCCGAGTGTACTGTAATGGGTATACCAAGTATGACGACAAATCTGTCAGGATTTGGATGTTTCATGAATGACAATATTACATTTTACTTTCAGCGGAGTGTACTGTAATGGGTATACCAAGTATGACGACAAATCTGTCAGGATCTGGATGTTCATTGAATGACCATATTACATTTTACTTTCAGCCGAGTGTACTGTAATGGGTATACCAAGTATGACGACAAATCTGTCAGGATTTGGATGTTTCATGAATGACCATATTACATTTTACTTTCAGCGGAGTGTACTGTAATGGGTATACCAAGTATGACGACGACAAATCTGTCCGGATTTGGATGTTTCATGAATGACCATATTACATTTTACTTTCAGCGGAGTGTACTGTAATGGGTATACCAAGTATGACGACAAATCTGTCAGGATTTGGATGTTTTATGAATGATCATATACAGGATCCAAAGTCTTACGGAATTTATATCATAGATAGACGATATAAAAGTTATGATGAATCTGTACAACAACTATCACAGGTATTTACATGTAATGTGTTGGATTTCATTTCATCAGAATTCAAATATACTATGACTAAGGTAGCATTGCTTAATTATCATGGCAGTTTCATATTGATCGGTAAGTTTTACCCTTGTCTATCTGTACTTACGTATGTCCGAAATATTTCATCAAGGATTTCTCAGCTTGTGTGCGCAGTAATGACTTGATATTTGGTCTAAAGATTTTTCAAATTGGTAATTTATCTACTTCCTGTTGGACAGTCACTCTGATTTTTTTACACCAGTCTAACGACAGACTTAATATAGTATACCGATTGTCCGTCCGTCCGTCTGTTTTACATGTAGCACTCTAACTAGACAACCCTTTGTCCAATTCACTTCAAACTTTGTAGAGATATTGGATGTGATGGCATACTTTTTCGTGAAATTGCCTTTGTCTTGCAAGAGTTATTGGATTTTATCTGTCAAATTTGGGGCAATTTTTTTACATGTTGCACTTTAACTTGACAACCCTCTTGTCAGTTCACTTCAGACTTTGTACAGACATTGGATATGATAGCCTTACAATCTGTTTACTTTTTCCTGATTTTTTAAATTTTTTTGCAAGAGTTATGGAACTTTATTTATCAAATTTAAAGTAATTTTTCACATGTCATGCTCTAACTTGACAACCTATTGGTCAATTTACTTCAAACTGTGTAGAGATATTTGTTATGATGTTCTCATAATTTGTATACTTTTTGTGATTTTATGTTTTTCTTCAAAGAGTTATGGGACTTTATTCATCGAATGTTTGGCAATTTTTTAGCTTGCCGGGAGGAATGTCCGAAGAGCTATTGTCATACCCCCGGTGTCGACCTCGTTGGCCTTGTCAGCAAAAACTTTAACCTTGCTTGTGGAATGGAGACCTTAAGAGATGGGATGTTGATATTTAGTATTTGGCTTCCTTGTGATGAGAGCTTTCTTGTGGTACCATATTTGTAGACATTTTGACCTTATTGACCTTTCCCTGAGGGCAATTTTTAACAAACTTTAACCTTGCCTCTGCAAGGTAGGGTTTTATTGGTAGGGTATTCATATTTGGTATGTAATTTTCTTATGATGAGAGCTTTCTAGCGGTGCCATATTTGTAGACATTTTGACCTTATTGACCTTTCCCTGGGGGCAATTTTTGAAAAACTTTGACCTTGCCTCTAGAAGGTAGGGTTTTAGTGGTAGGGTATTCATATTTGGTATCTAACTTCCTATGATGAGAGCTTTCTAGCAGTGCCATATTTGTAGACATTTTGACCTTGACCTTTCCCTGAGGGGAATTTTTGAAAAACTTTAACCTTGCTTGTAGAGGTTATGGTCTTAGTGGTAGGGTGTTCATATTTGGTATGTGACTTTAAGATGAGAGCTTTCTAGCGGAACCATATTTGTAGACATTTTGACCTTGACCTTTCCCTGGGGGGCAATGTTTGAAAACCTTTAACCTTGCCTCTTGAAGGTAGGCTTTTAGTGGTAGGGTGTTCGTATTTGATATTTGACTTCCTTATGATGAGAGCTTTCTAGTGGTACCATATTTGTAGACATTTTGACCTTGACCTTTCCCTGGGGGGAATTTTTGAAAAACATTTTCCTTGCTTATTTACCTTGCTTATATTATTAAGTTGTTTAGTTGTAGGGTGTTCATATTTGGTATGTGACTTTCTTGTGATGAGAGCTTTCTAATGGTGCCATATTTGTAGCCATTATGACCTTGACCTTGCCCTGAAGACAATTTTTTAACAGTGTTACTAGAATGTTGACATTTAGTGGTAAGGTCTTTAATTTCTGTATATGACTTCCTTATGATGATAGCTTTCTGATGGCACCATATTTTTAGACATATTGACCTTGACCTTGCCCTTAGGAAATTTTTTTTATCAACCGTGTTTCTAGAATGTAGACATTTAGTGGTAAGGTGTTCAATTTTGGTATATGACTTCTTTATGATGATAGTTTTCTGGTGGCACCATATTTTTAGACATTTTGACCTTGACCTTGCCCTAAGGTTATTTTTCTAACAAAACTTTAACTTAATGCTTCTAGAAGTTAGTTGTTTAGTGATAGGGTGTTTATATTTTATTTGTGACTTCCCTATCATGCCTTTGGTGATGGCTTTCTGGAAGTACCATAATTGTAGACATTTTGACCTTGACATTACCCTGAGGGCAATTTAAAAAAAAAAAAAACTTGTACCCTGTTTATAGAAGTTATTAGTTATTCTTTCAGTGATAGGGAGTTCCTGTTTGACATGTGGCTTTCTTATATCGCATTTATCACATTACAATTACGAAAATGTATAACTTTCGAATTATTTGTGCACTGCGGTTACTCTAATCCCCGGCGAACTATGCTGTCTTCTGAAAACTCTTGTTTTACATGCAACCCCCCAATTTGACAACACTTTGGTCAATTCACTTCAAAACTTGTAGAGATATTTGGTATGATAGCCTCATGATCTGTACACTTTTTGCTCAAATTTTTATTTTTCTTACAAAAGTTCCTGATCAGTTGTCTTTGCATATTTATTCATTAAAGAAATATATAACTTCATAAACCAGTTATGGCTGCACTCTAAATTGAGAACCACTTACCTAAATCTAGTTATGAGGGATTGACATTCGGCATATCATGTGACTTGGCACAGCTGTTTATTTTGATTTAAAGAGTTTGTGGGCGCATCCAATAGACCCTTTTTTAGCTCACCTGGCCTAAAAGACCATGTGAGCTATTGCCATCACTTGGCGTCCGTCGGCCATCGTCTGTCCGTCCGTCGTAAACTTTTTCAAAAATCTTCTCCTCTGAAACCACTAGGCCAATTTTAACCAAACTTGGTCTGAATCATTACCAGGGTATCTAGATTCAAAATTATGTTTGATTAGTCCGAGGACCAAACAACATGGCTGTCGTTACTAAAAATAGCATATAGTGGTAAATAGCTGTTTTTGGCAAATAACTCGAAAACCGTTACAGTTATCCAAAATCTTACATGTGGTAAAAGTGATCAGCATGGCAAGGTCTACACACCCTGCAATTTTGAAGAAAATCTGATTTCCAGTTTTGGAGTTATTGCCCTTTTTCAGGAATTTTATCAAAATTTTAATATTTTTTATTTTTTTATCAAAGAAACTATAGCAGATAGAGGTAAACTTTGAATTGCAAAAATGTTCAGCATATCAAGATCTACCCACCCTGAAATTTTGGAGAAAATCCAAAAACCCTTGTAGGAGTTATTGCCCTTTTTCACAGAATTTTCAAAATTTTCATATTTTTCGTCTTTTATTTCCAAATCTATAGAAGATGAAGGTTAAGTGTAAGTTGATGAAATGTTTGCCATGCTGTGCTGACTTCAAAAGTGGTGTTGAAAATCGTTCTTTGACCGCCATTTTTAAAATGGTCGCCATAAAAAGGCGGGAAAATTAAACATTGTTCAATTTCAATAAAATTTGGTTTCCAAATAGATATTGATGTTGCGACTTCAAAACCAGTGTTGAAAATTGTTTTTTAAATGGCCACCAAGAAAGGCAGGAAAAATCAACGTTGTCTGATTTCAATGAAATTTGGTTTCCAAATAGGTATTGATGTCACAACTTCAAAACCAATGTTAAAAATTGTTCGTTGAAAGCCATTTTCAAAATGGCCATCAAAAAAGGCGGGAAAAGTTTACATTGTCCAATTTCAATGAAATTTGGTTTCCAAATAGATATTGATGTTGTGACTTCAAAACTGATGTTGGAAATTGTCATTGCCCGCAAATTTACAAAATGATGTTTTGACTTCAAAACTGATGTAGAAAGTGGTCCTTAGCAAGAATATTTTTTGTCAAAAAAGTCAAACAAAGAAATTAGTAAAACATGATCAGACTTTTAAATACAGTTCAGGATATTGGTGGTGTTCCAGCTACCAAAGTTCAACTGTATAACTTACAATGTAAGCTTGATTGTTGTATTGTGCTTCATAGTTCTCTTCACAATATAAGAAATATGTTTAAACTAGATTATAAAGGGGAACCCCTGCCAAAATTTTTTTATGGAAAGGGGGACTTGGAATGTTATGCATTATCTGAATTATAAGGGGAACCCCTGCCCAAATTTTTTTTGAATGATGGTCTGAAATGGGTTGTAATGGATAGTGGGGCTTTAAATTACCATGGAAACTGTTGAATCTACTTGCCCAATTGGAACCATACTTTGTGACAACTGTCCATAGTCGGTACCTATCGAAGAATGTGTCTGGTAAGTCTGCATTTATTCCAAGATGGCTGCCAGCGGGGAACATTGGACCCTATGGGAAAAACACATTCAAAGACATTCTTCTCTGAAACTACTTGGTCAGTTGGAATCAAACTTGGTCACAATAAGCCTTTAATGGTCTTCTTAAAAAATTATGTCTGACAAGTCTGCACCTCATCAAAGATGGCCGCCAGCGGGGACCATTGTTTAACATTGGACCCTATGGGGAAAACATTTTCTACTTTGAAACTTCTAGAAAATGAGACACTTTAACATTTGGTTAATTTAGGCTGCAGTTTATGCCAATCATGGACCAGGTGAGCTATACAGGCTCTTGAGAGCCTCTAGTTTATGATTGATTGATTGATTGAATATTGTTTACCGTCTACTGATCAGTATTTCAGCAATATATCAAGACAAGAACAAGTTTGTTAATAAATAATAACTTTGGGGTATGGAAAGGGTCATTGGACAGGAAATTCTGACTGCCACTGGAAAAGTAGGGTGAAAATGAAAGGGGCGGGGAATTAAGCCTTGTAGCCAATCACCTACGGACCACTCAAAA
>MJUU01000692.1:4786-23428 GCA_002080025.1 Modiolus philippinarum
ATTTAATCCATATTCTTTTATTCATCAAATACATGCGATTCAAATGTAATATTGTGTCATAAAAAGAAAGGAATTCGAGTACCTTATACCAATAAAATGACAAACACCAACAAAGAAAGGTTTTCTACTGTCCGTTATGTTGAAAACATAATTATGCCTTTAACAACGAGAAAGAGAATGAAAATCGTTATAAATTAATGTGACAAACTGTCAACAAATAAAGAGAAACATTGATAACAGGAGAAACAGGCATATTGAGAAAAACGACATATTTAAATTTAAGTACTTGATAAAATCTCACTTCATTTTTAATGACCTATCTGTTATTATTTTCTGTATAACTTATACAGGCATGGATGTGCGATTACACTTGAAACATAAAAGAGTCCCAATCGTTATTCCCCCTTTTAACACTTTATGTAAAAATTCCCAAAAAATATTTACCTATAACCCATGTCGATATCATAAGTTGAGTAATAGTTGGCATGAATGGTCTCATAGCAAAATCAATGCCATATAACGTCTTGTTGGTTGCCTGTAACACTTGTGAATATTTACCGTATACCAATGGGTACTTCTTACTCAGTGTTATATCGTTAGAGACGGTCTGTGATGTCTCTGCTGTAGAAACAATGATGAGAACCAAAAAACCCAAGAATGACATCGTATGGCATATAAACTTTACACAAGGATACCTTAGAATCCGCAGGCACTGCAATACAAATAATAAAAAGTAAAAAAATGGTTAGAATCATCTAATATTTTGTACCTTTTCATAATTCTAATCTGTCTAAAGGGTGAATTCAATTGGTGTTGGGGACATATTTTTCTTTGATTAAACACAATCTTTGAAGATTAGAAAGTTTACTTGTGCAAATAAATTCAAACATGAGGAAGACCAGAAATCTGAAGGAAGCAATATACCTACGTTGTAAAAATATACTAATAAAGGCTTGGCACCAAGAAATGAAGTCTATAACAATTTCATTTATAATGTTGCTTCCAAAATTCATTTTGAAACTCGGGTTACTTTCAGACATGTTTTACAATGGGACATTTGTTTCCGAGATGACAAAAGATCTTTTTCTTTGCCACTAAAGTTTGTTTTCCTCTACCGGATTTGACTTTACTCCCGGATTTAACATGTTCAAAACAGCGGGTGTCATACAAGAAGCAGGAGATGATTACCCTACCGGCGTACCTGATCTCACCCATGTCTTTTATTTGGACTGTTTTGTTCATTTTTATATGTGTGTGTCTTCATTTTTTTTCTGTGTCGTGCTCATATTATGTCTTTGTTTTTCCGATGTTGCCATTGTCCTTGGATTGTTCGTTTTAGACTGTTGGTTCGGTTCTCACTTACTTTAACTGATTCAATTAGAGACTAGTTGACAATTTATTTTTGAAGCCTGATCCCGCGAACTGTTTTGTAACATCTCATGACATTTTGCATTTCTTTAGCTTTTTTTCTCAAAATTCCCTATTAAATATGATGCCTTAACATCTTCTACGATAGTTTTCATCCAAAACATGATACTAAAAATATAAAATATTTTCACTACTTGAGTACATATTAGATTTTGGTGATGTTCTTTTGTTGACTTGTATATATGAACGTGTATAAAGTAAATTATCTAATGAAGTGTGAAGTTTAAACCGGTTCTGACCCGTTAGAAAAAATTGCATATTCAAAGCCACGTGCTATTTCCCGGCAAATTTATCCGTCATGCAATTTCTGTTTGTTTATCATTTATCATTAGAGAAAAAGATTACTACGCTTTATCCCAATTATTAGTTAAATTTGAAATCTTAAAATGTTTGGCAAGCCTTGTAATTAGAATTTTTATATTTAACTACCTCCAATGGATAAAAAAGTGTAATAATTGGGATAAAGTGGTATAAGCTTTGTCTCTAATGATGAATGATAAACACCGACATTGTATTCCTGATATATTTGACAGGTAATAGCACGTGGCTTTATCGAAAGCAGAGGAACAAAGCTTTGATTGTTTGTTTTTCATCTTGAAGTCACTATGAAGGCTTCATCAATTAGCTCTGCTCTCAAGGCTTCTTTTGTGCGACCATTATACCGAGGGCATTCATTGGTTCATTTTTGTTTCTTATTCATAGAAAACAACCCTCCTTCATAATCGCATCAGAAAACAAAGACAAAAGAATAATACAAACCATAAACTAAGATAACCTTTTATATAAATCTCATAAAGGTAAATGAAATTGAAAAAGAAGACACAAAAAAATGGACAGAATTAAATAAAAAAAAATTCTTTAAATGCAAACAACTCGCATGTAATTTTGACATTTAGGTTTATTGGCTGTTTATGTAAAAGTCTTCTCTTCTTACTAGGAATTTCCACGCTATTAGCTCACAATCTTTAAGAATTTCGGAGTTTCATCAATACTAAGAACACATTATTACACATTATTTCAAATATTTTATTTTGTCTTGTTTTAACTAATAGGAAGCCGTGCTGATCTTTTAATTCTGATTTGGAACGTTATGTTGAAGAACCCCAACAACATTGTTTTTTAGAAAGCCATCGCAAATCGGAAACGTTAAAAAATAAATATATTTTTTTAGAAGAACACTTTAATTCTGATCTAGTCCAATACTATTTGACTTGAATTTAGATGATAGGGAATAACACACGTTTCTCATCTGTATCTTACGTTGCAGACAGTAAGTAAAATTCAGGCACTATCAACTTGAATCCAACAGAAACCTCATTTTATGTAATAAAGACCTAGACCTTTCAACTTTTAAAGGTGTAAGTTTGACTTTGTTGGGATGTTTAAAGGAAATTCTAAAAAGGGAATCAATGGTATATTTCAAACTTAATATAACAAAATATGTTTTTATATTTACATTTAACTGCTCTAGAATGTAAAATACAAAGAAAGAACCGAACTTGCAGAGAAAATCAGACAATTTCGTTATGCTGTACACGTGTTTCAAGGAGTAACCTCTCACCAGCAGCATTAAAATCAAATGATATGGAAAGCCATAATCAAAAAGTAGTTCAGAAAGAAGTACTCATTTCCAAAAATATCGAAATAGGAAGCCAAATCCAGTACCAAGGACATGCAATTTAGAGTGTATGTATGTTACATCCCTGATTTCAGTATTAATACAGCAAAATAAAGCCCCTAGAAATAGAGATCAGAAAGACATATGACACTTGATTAATCTTCTATGTAATGTCATAGTTAAAGATTCATATAAAATACAATCTATACAGATGACAGATTCATAATTCATTAGATATTCTCACCCAAAGCACATTTACAGGCAATAAAAATCATTATTACCATTTAGGAGTGTTCATTTAGAGTAAATATTAATTCTGTTGTTCATCAAAATGAATTTAGAAAAACTTGAGAACATGTGAATGTACTGATTTCCTTACCTTTGCACGTGGCGACACGAGATGCGTTAGTACTAAAAATGGGTATGACAGAAAAAACACTAAAAATAACAGGATTCGTTTTGCCCATCCAGCTCGCTCTAGTACGCCAATCCCTTCATACCATGTGCTTACCAATCTCTGCTGGCAACTAGAGTGTGCTACAAACTGTAATTAAACAAAATCATGTTAGGGACCGACCATTTAACTTGAAAATGGGGGGGTTATATGAAAAAGAAAGGAAATGGGGGTAAATGTCAAGGAGACAACATCCCATATCCAGGTTAAAACGACCCAAAACGTTATTTTTTTTTCTTGACAGAAATTTTTTTAACTAGTTTAAACAAATTTTTTTAAATAAGCATTATTTTTTGGGGGCAGAAAACCCCGTTCAGAATTTTTTTTCATCACTCTTGCAGCCAAAATATTTTTTTCACATAAAATCAGCTTCAGAAAATTTTTTTCGAAAAAAAAATCCATAGCCCCCCCACTCCCTTGTAAAATGGTCGGTCCCTTAAAACACTTTGTCAATAGATATATTTATATATTTTGTAGTTGAACCCCCGGGTTGAACTATAGAGATTTTAGTTAAATATGAAAGAAATCTGTTTGATACCAACTACATCTTGCAAATGTAAATAAATAAGGTACGTCGTTAAAATAGAAAATTTTATCTTTCCATTATAAATTATAAACATACCAAGTATTCTGAGTTCAAAATTTAATACTGTTTTGGCTTCAGGAGCCTTACATAACATCATTTTGTAGTACAAATGATTTAGTTTATGCCATGACATACGTGTTGTAAGCCTAGAACATAAGATCTCCATTACGTAAAATAAAGTTTAATGTCAGTTACTACATGGTTAAGGTGTGAATATAATATTAGGAGAGTATATAAGGCTATTGATGTCGTTTATATGTCATATAATGTCATCCATTGAGGAAAGTTCTAATGATTTTTTAAGCCATAAACTATATTACAAATAAATGATTGAAAGTAAATCTATTTTAAAAAGTAATTAACACGTTTTCTGCTTTTTATTAAACAGTAAATTCACGAGATCATTTCTTCATTCTTCAAGCAAGCTGGTATTAAAGCCAGTATTTTGCAGTATTAGCTAAGACTACAGCCAGATACTTTAAAAAGATAAAAGAACTTGCATATGTAAATAACGCATATCGTTCCATTCCTCTTAACGGATCAAATAAAAGTGTACAGATATCAAATCTCAATTAAGGTACTACATGTAGTACAGATAATATAAAAAAAATTCCTCATACTACGCCTTATTTATTACCTCAATTTATATTAATAATTTGCACAAAAAAGGCATTTTACATATATACTGAACAAATGGAAGGAGGCACAATCGGAATGGTAAAAGGGCCGTTTTGAAGTACGTTATTCACGGTATAATTTTATTCGCAACTCAAATAAATGTCTTTAAATACTGCAAAGCAAAATGAGTTGTATTTTTTTCAATCTTTTTTTCAACCATAATTTGTAGGCATAAGGCACGGACCATTTGATTTTCAGGGGGGACCTGGTATTTTTTAGAAAAAATTTTCTGGCCCTGACTTTTGCCAAAAAAAATTCTCTGGCCAGCATCTGGGTTGAAAAAAATAATCTTGCCCTGATCCTGTCCATCAGAAAAAAAGCCTGGCTCAACAAAATTTTCTAGCGTTGTGTTTATGGGAAAAAAATAATCTGGCCCGCGAAGCGGGCGAAAATAACTTCCCGGCTCTGGTGAAAATCCTAGCCCCACCCCCCCCTGGAAATCAAATGGTCCGCGCCTAACGCAGTTTAAAGTCCAGTTCTCCATGTAAATATTTTAAAAAGCTTGAACAATAAGGTTCCACTAAAGTAAAAAATTAGGGCACTCGGTAAACATCAAACATTGGTCTGTATTTCTCAAGCTGCAAGAATTGTAGTAAAATATTATTGCGGAATGCACTCTTTTAAACATAATCTACACGTACATACAGAGAAAATTGTTAATAAATATGGATTTTTTATTTTATAGGCGAATCTATAATTTGGTAAACACTCAATTTAAAAAAAAAAATCAGGAGGTCTGAAAAAGGACTTGCATGTTTCAAAATTGTTGTGGACATATACTTTAATATCTAAGGAAGGGCAAGCTAAAACCGATTATTTAGGACTACTGTTCATTTTCAAGATTCAGTTAAATTTTGGTACATAGGGAGTAATTCCACACATTCAGGTCAGAAATTGCCAATTTCTACTTTGAGCATATGCTACTAGACAAACCAATATTAGCTTGCCCTGCATTATACATCACAGTATTCTTCCAAAACAATTTCGACAAGAATTAGACGTTTACTTGACCTCCTGATTTTTTTTAAAATTAGAGTGTGTACCTAAGGAAAAGATTTGGTTATAAAATCTTAAATTTAAATTGATTTACAATTTATGCAGCGAGTACATGTAGATTATGTTTAAAAGAATGCATTTCCTCATGATTTTTTTTTACTATTTTTCATGTAGCTTGAAGTTTAATCTTTATTGTGTGTCCTAATTTTTGACTTTAGCGGAACCTTTAGAAAACGTGACCCCTATATGCTTTGTTTTGGGTCGTTTTAACCTGGATATGAGATGTTGTCTCCTTGACATTTACCCCATTTCCTTTCTTTTTCATAGTGATGTAAATTAATTATCTGTAGTACAGAAAAATATATACGTATACGTGTGACCTCAGGTTAAATGTTCCTGATACATGCGTAACAGAATTGTTTATACTGTCAACATGTCATGGTCACATGAAATCACGTGAGATGTGCTAGA
Organism: Modiolus philippinarum; assembly: GCA_002080025.1. Taxonomy (NCBI): domain Eukaryota; kingdom Metazoa; phylum Mollusca; class Bivalvia; order Mytilida; family Modiolidae; genus Modiolus; species Modiolus philippinarum. Next base: position 11,018 of record MJUU01000692.1, read on the forward strand.
AAGAAAATTGACACAGCCGAAGTTTTCCAATCAGTGTACATTAGATTATGACTACTAATATACTGTATATGGTATTTCGCATACTTCGGTTAGTGTCAAACATTAATCAGCTCCCATGATTGTAAAAATGGTGTCATCCTGGTTTGCATACATTTAATTACCCTAGTAATTAAATAATTAAATAAACAAAAAAGACAATAGGTTCACATACCTTGAAGTTCTATTGTTTGTTTTAATATGTGCAAAAAAACATAAATATTTTACATGTAAAATACTACAAATGTGCATGTATGTATGTATGCATTTTGTATGTTTGATGTGCATTATCATAATGCTAAAAGAACGGTTTCAAAACGGGCTAGATGAGATCTCAGAAAATTGAAATAAATGGTGGTTGAGTGAAAAAATAAAACAAAATCTTCAACAAAATTGTGTAAAACATCAAAATACATTTGTTAAATTTAGCAACTTATTTTAAAATGTTAAAGATAAAAAAATATATTTAGGATAAAGGAATAGTATATGGTAGCTTAGACTTGTCAAAAAAAGTCTCATCAAATTCCAGCCAATTTAACATTTAACTTTCTCGATTCTTTTGGTTAAATCAATCGGAACCTACAACTCTGAAATTTGCTAAATAAATTATCATTCCTACATTAAATTGTTTACAGCCAGATACGGTGCTCAGAAAAGCATATTGTTGAATTGACTAATTAAATTTCATTGATAAGAATATTGTCTTTAGAAGTACATTTGGTGAAAAAAAGTTATCAAATCTAACTTCAAGCATATCTTAGTAGATTACCAATAAAATCATTTATTGAAGCTCAAAAATCTTTATTTCTCCTAAGATTACAGTTATTGTATCAACCCGTTCTTTAAGGATGCTTTCCCAGTAAATCAAATTCTGGACAAGAATTGTAATGGAATTTTTTCTTGGTTTCTATATATCCAAAAAAAAATAAATAACACCCAAATAGGTTTTGATACTGAACCAAGAGAAATTTACGCCAAACGATTATAAGAAGTAAAAAAAATACAAGAATGTTATGAAAGAAAAGACAAATGCACATACAAAATAACAGGATTAAAAGAAAATAATAAAATATATTTGTATAAATATCTAAAACAAATTGCAGAATATTGGAAAATGATTATCACTGTTTCTTTGATAAATTCAAAACATCAGATTTCAGAATATAATTTCATTTTTTTTATTAACTGTGAGATGCATAGTGAAAGCGGTCACACCTGAAAATAGAATGCTTGCCACCTTATTGGTGGCAATATTATATTCGTGAATACCGGATGTGATGGAAGATGTTGTCTATAGAATATCTCTTTAAAATAACTGAAGAATCTGATAGGGTGGTCTGTTATTGAGTTATTTCTAACTTTGAATTATAATTTTTGGGGTAAAATTCAGGTAAAATTAAGGTAATCAGTACAGAACAGACTATAATTATTAAAACAACAATTTCCTATATGTTTATATAAACCTGTAATTAAATGTATGCAAACCAGGAGTAAACCGTAAAAATCGCATTTGAAATGTGTTTGATAATTGCAAATGTATGGTTCTCTTTGCGTTTTTATGCATTAAATGGTATCTGATATCATTTTCTAGACGTATGGATACGAAATCGGTTTGAGAGCTTCAAAAAAAATGAAGAATACATCTTATATTGCTTTAAATGTGATACAATGTGTATATATACTTCGTTACTAGGATTTTTATCAAATATATAATATTTTACTTCTTTGCAAAAACAAAAAACAAAAAACAAAAAAAGCAAACAAACAAAAGCAAAAATTAAACAAAAAAGCAAACAAAAAAAAAAAAAAAAAAAAAAAAAAAAAAAATTAAAATAAAATAAAATAAAATAAAAAAAAATTTTTTCTTAAATTTAAAAAAAATCTCGTTGATACAATGTACACTTTTGCATGAAAGCAAGGATTTGTATTGTAAGAAGGATTCGAATATCGCGGTAATCCTCTATTGATTGCATTATAAGCTGGGGCGTATGTGAGAAAATAAAATATTACCCACAATGCCTTGCACCCACGCTAATCATGTTCAATTTAATTTAATGGGACTGTTTCATAATGCACAGTTAGCTCCCCTTATCACTTACTGGTGAGTTCCGGTCGATAATGCTAGTGCATTTGTATGTAAAATTGGTCATTTTTAAAATTTCATATCTTTAAGACCAATTATAATTTTAAAGTAATTCTTTTAGCATATTGAAATCTCATGTTTAAACTTGAAATACATGAAATGGCTTGCCGATATATGAAGCCGTTTTGTTAAGAACCAGTTTTGAAATACACATTTGAATGCAATTTTTTTTCTTTAAAATCCGTGCTTGTTCAGTAGTTTACTGAAGTACAAACTAAGTTTTGATAATTCTAGCCTGTTGTAACTTATTGTTTAAAATATTAATTTCAAATAAAAGATATTTATTCTTTTTATTGTCTTTTTTTTAATAATTTTTCATTTAATATTTTTATGTTTTTGTTGTTATCTATTTACTTCTTTTCTGTTATAATTGTGTAATACATACAAAACAATTTTATTAGCTCAACCTTTGTTCTGATTGTAATTCAATCAAAATTTGAGATGACAAACAGGTAACTTGAATTGCAAATTACCTGAGAGGGTCACCCTACCCATCGCGGCAGTTTGCTACACATCTACCATTGTCAACACCTTTCAATATACAGGTGTATCAAGTATACAGGTACATCAATATACATGTACAGGGACAGGTGTTATTGAATTCGGGAAGATGACATTTGTAACAGTAACTGAATATTCATTTTCAATAAAATGTCAAATGATAAAATGTTTGGAATAAAAGCCCGCTATTTTTAAGTCTTTTATTCTTACCTTGTTTTATTTATTTACTCATTTTTCATCCCTGCCTTACACATTTTAATTTTTTCTTGTAAATAAAAACAAAATTAGTGCTTTAAAAATGTGTATTCAAGGATCTCGCTATACAAACTTGCAAGTACGCCCAAGAGATTTTTTTAATCAAAATTAATATTTCAAATACGGATGATATTGATGAAATGCATAACGTTTAAAAACATTTTTTTTTCATTTTGTTTTGTCACACCTTTATTATTTGTACATCAAAAGAACACCGCTAATTTTGATCAGGTATGGATATTATGTCCACATTACAGGTAAACAGTATGCAATGCATCAAATGGCCTCATAATACATCAAATTGTTTTGATTTGAAAAAATAAACTGCATATGAAGATACATCAATTCATGACACTTATATTAATTTTGTGTCTATACTTGGTAACTTTACAAAATCATTCAAAAATAACTACAAAACGAACGGTTTTGCCATTTTCGGATCCTGTATCTTAAATATCATTTATTGTAATTGCTATAAAATTAGGTATATCATTGTTCAAGGTTATTTACAATTTTATTTTAAACTTTGCCAATTTAACATTAGTTTAAGCGGGGCTTGTCGAACGGAACTCACCAGTACACTAACGAACCTAGCGGCGGACACGATAACTACAGATAGTGCAACAGTCCCATTCAATTCTCACGATACAAATCCTTGCTGAAAGAAATAACAGTAGGCCCCAGAATACCTCTTTGCGATGGCGGATATTGTTACCGTGCAAAAGTGCTTGTTCACGTTGGTTTTGGATTGAACGGTTATGAAAAAAAATCGTTTGAACGGTTATGAAAAAAAAATCGGTGCATCGAATTTGGAAAGAGTTTTTCCTTTTTTTAAGATAGTAGAGTTTTAACTTGATGCAGTATCCCAATTATTGACATTACACAATTACATCATCCATCACTCGATTATCGGAAGAAAACTGACATCTTTTCTTTTATTGGCTAGTATATATAGGAGAGTCTATTATAATATAGTTTATATTAAAAAAAGAAAGAAGTACTAAAAGCACGACAAAATTACATTATTTTTCAATGTAATGGTAAATGTTCGTAATACATATCATGTATTTTGCTTCTGAATATGGCCAATTATGGTAAATTAAGCTTGAACATTTTGTAAACATTTTGTTAAGTTCTAAAATAAAACATTTAAAATTCTGTGGAAATCCATAAAAATCCCATTACTGTCGTCCCTTAATAATATCGTCTAATGCCCTCAAAATTTTTGAAATACTGAAGAAAAAAACTTTTTAATGTTACTCCTAAAATTATTTATAGTCTTCAAACATAACAAACTTCAAAATGTGGCAATTATTCAATAAAAAAGCATTTGACTTTTCAAATTATCTTCAAAGTCTTTACCTCGTGCAGGTTCCTTGGAAGACTTAGAGCAATCAAAGTACCCGTGGAAATCAAACTCCAGAATATGGACATTTTTTTAATAAATCGTTTTACTTGTTCATATCATCAAAGAGATTACTTTATGCACGTTCAATTGAAAAGACAAATAGTCGATCAAGAAAAAATATAAATTACGTAAATTACATATAGCATACTGTTGCAATGAGGTAAAACTGACACGATATTGTCGAAACGTGACTATTGTTCATTTCAAAAAGGATTTGAACATATATTTCTGTCCTCATCCTACGCTAATTTTCATTCATGTATAATAAAAGAATAAACAGTGAACAGATATGGAGTAAAATTTACACCAGACAAAGTCTTTACAAATACATGGATAAAACAAGAAATAAAACAACGCTTGTATTGTTTTTCTCCATCATCATATGGCCTTCCACGATAAGCTGTGCTCATTCCTCATAGACATTTCAAGACGACCCCTAGTACCGATTTAAGAGGAATCCATTGCTACATGATGAACAACGGTACATCAATGCATTGGTTTGCCCATGGAAGCGGTCAACAAACTAGAAATTAAATTAAATTTGCTTTCAACTGTTGCCCGACAAAGAGACCAAAAGAAAACAATCAAAACATATAAAAAAACACTCATCGAGTCAATCGCGAGAAAACATGGCATAATAAACCCATGAAATATGTGCACTAGTAAGAAGTGGTCAGAACAACATTTGGTAATAATGCGAAAATTTGAAAGTTTAATAGTGTATCTATATGGGAAATTGTCTCAAGAACAAGTGCACCATAACAGAAACACATCTGTCGCACGGGCAATCCTAGTACGGATTGTACACTACAGGAGAGACAAACTCCAATGTACACCATAACCGAAACACATCTGTCACACGGGCAATCCTAGGACGGATTGTACATTACAGGAGAGACAAACTAAATGAAACACATCTGTCGCACGGGCAATCCTAGTACGGATTGTACATTACAGGAGAGACAAACTCCAATGTGCACCATAACTGAAACACATCTGTCGCACGGGCAATCCTAGTACGAATTGTACACTACAGGAGGGACAAACTCCAATCTATATGGGAAATTATCTCAAGAACAAGTGCACCATAACTGAAACACATCTGTCGCACGGGCAATCCTAGTACGGATTGTACACTACAGGAGAGACAAACTCCAATCTTAAATAAACAATGAAAGGATATGGAGAAAATGTACATTAGACAATGTCTCTACAAATACATGGTTTAACCAAGCAATGGAATAACGATAAATATTGTACTTTAGGTTCCTTTTTTTCATATATTAAAGATGAAACATGAAGCTCAGATCAAATAAAATGTAGTAATATATTGTTTCTCCTACATTAAAAACTCACATTTCCCACAGTTTTACATTTGGCACTTTTGTTGGTGATAAGGTAAATGAAGCCTTTCAATTAAAATGCAACTAAACAATGAATTAAAATTCACTTTTTAAAAATAAAAAGGGTAAAAAAATAATAAAGCTGTTTCTATATATGGTCCCTTACCAGTAACAATAAATCATCAACATAAACAACAATGTTAACAGATAAACGTTGAAAACATCATCAGCATAAACAACAATATTATGATAATAACATTGCGTTTAGCAAAGACTAATGCCAAAATAGTGGTCAAGGTTGAGGCCATAGTGCACGCCCCGGAGGAGAGTGCATTATGTGTATTCAACCAAGACCACTATTTTGGCAAAGTCATTGCTAAAACAATATTATTATCATTATTATGCTGAATTTGTCATTAACTTCATCTTTTTATTAGAATTTCCAAGCTAATAAAAAAGATGTTCATTTCATTTAATTGGTGTCAGTTTAAATTCCTATATTTCAAACATCTGCATAATGTCATGGAAATTCGAAAAATAACTTTTTTGTGGTTTTTGACAGATCTTAACAATTAATTTATTTTATGATATAAAATGAAGCGATAAGTAAAATGAATGGTCACAAGTGGGATAAAAACTTTATTTTATTAGAAATATTACCAAATTAAGGTTGATTTCTATGACAAGTTTAGACTTTCATCACTATTTGATTGACAATAATGCAGTCCCGCCTTCCAAATCACGTGACAGGCATAGTGCATGGCTGTAGGTATACTATGCCAAAATGGTACAACGGACACTATTAATTCAGTCTCTTACAGCAAGCATAATAAGAACAGATAAACGTTAAAACATCATCAGCATAAGCAACAAACGTCAAAAACATCATCAGCATAAGCAACAAACGTTAAAAACATCATCAACATAAGCAACAAACGTCAAAAACATCATCAGCATAAACAACAAACGTTAAAACATCATCAACATAAACAACAAACGTTAAAAACATCATCAACATAAACAATTATATTAACGGATATACATTATAAACATCACCAGCATAAAAAAAAATGCTAAGGCACGGACCATTTGATTTTCAGGGGGGGGGGGGGGGGGGGNGCTGGTATTTTTTAGAAAAAAAAATTCTGGCCCTGACTTTTGCCCCAAAATATTCTCTGCCCAGCATCTAGGTTGAAAAAAATAATCTGGCCCTGATCCTGTACATTAGAAAAAAAGCCCGGTTCAACAACATTTTCTAGCATTGTGTATACGGGAAAAAATAATCTGGCCCGCGAAGCGGGCGAAAATTTCCCGGCTCTGGTGAAAATCCCAGGCACCACCCTGAAAATCAAATGGTCCGTGCCTAACACAAAAAAATATTCTCATATGAATTTGCAATGGAAATTACCATTTTCGACATCATCTGATTTTACGCACATAGTTTCTATCACAAAACTATTCGAATGAAGCTTTTGGGGGAATAATAACGTAAACCGATTGTGCTGAGTTACATGTGACATTGTAAAAAGGAAATCAAGGAAAAAGATTTTAAGTTAAATACTTAAGTACAGTTTATAACTTGTACAAATGCGATCATGGCAAATGCCTTCTTTTTACACCAAATGACCTGGTCTGACCTCTCCAAATCTCTCTGCTCTTACATATGTGCTCCGATGCATAATTTTCGCATACTGAATATTTTTAATCATCAAGCAGTTTATCTATACTTATAGAAATGAATTAAAACCCAAACGGACAGATGTCAAGGGACAGAAAGTAAGTTTATACATTTGGTCAGCTGATTGTAAAACACTTATCGTAAACAATTGAATCCCATAACAACTTTTGTTGTCAATAATTAAACAAATCGATTTTCCCCTATATATTTGTATTTCTGTAATGTTTGCATTTTTATTTTTGTTTCCTTTGCTAATTTGTTTCACAGCAATGAGACAGATTCATAGAGCATACTATTTGGAGAGAGTATCAATTAATACATTTCTTTACATTGTCAAAACTAAATAAAAGTGACAACAATTAGGGACAAGTAAGGAAAATCCGTAAGCCGTACAGCAGTACCGAGAACCCATCACCCACCACAAGCCGTCATTTTCCCGATAAATAAAATAAGATAAATATAGTTATTCAAAAAATGATATAGCTTTATTATTGAAATTTTTAAATACATCTTGTTCACTTTTGTTGTTGTATTCATATATATTTTATGGTCTAAGGCCTCGGAAAATAACAATTGAATATCTTAAGTTAGTGGGAAGAATCAGGCATCAAGGGGATGGGTATCAAATAAAAATCCCAAAACACATAAGACTCATGGAGTTCGTCAATATTCTATGTTAGTAAATCATAACATGGAACCTCAAAAAAAAATTACAACAGAGCATTATTCCAGACAAACATCACTAAAATTTAATCTAACCAGTGACAACTATTCAGTAAGTCAATCTTTGAATGACTGAAATGGTTTGTGATGTCGTCCACATGTGTTTTTGCCTGAATTAGAAACTATGAAATTGAATGCTTCTTACTGAAATAAGAATAACAACTTAATGTTAAAAATGCTTATTCAGTTGGTCATATTTTCCCTAAAGATTTTTTTTTCAAATATACATCATCATAATTGCAAAGAGAATTTGACACTCTATATTTTCACCAGGTTTAAAAACTTGTGGATGAACTTCATATTAATCAAGATGCTTGACGATATACCTTTCTTATCAAACTGTCAAATTATTCGATACATTTTATTATATTGAAATAAGCGAGATGTTGTTTACGTAATTATTATCTCAGAAGGATTGTATAGAAAACATAATCATCTTATCTTAGATTACTGTTCAGATTCTATACCACAGCTGATATTCACCAGATATAAAAAAAGGTATATTACGTAACAAAAATTTGGCGAGAAAGATGCGTCTGCTGCAATACAATGATTGTATTATTGTTCATTTGTATGTATGTATTGTAATATGTTGATATTTAATCCAAATAAATCTATCTATCTATCTACAATGAGAAAACAAACAGACGAAAACTAAAGTCAGTCTAAATGATTGACATTTGTCTTTCAACATGGATTTCTGGGTACCTGATACCAGGGGTGTTTAATTCTTTTACATTTTGTACGGGGACGTGCGGCTGGGGTTCCAAAAATTGTACCCAAATTGGTACTAGATTATGATGGAAAACCATAAATACTGCCCTAATGTATGACACCCATATTAATGTACAGTGTAAATTTTACCGTATGAATACAAGAGAAAGGGGTGACATTTTAAATTTGCTAATACATAATAAATTGATATTTTTAATAAATCTTCTCGTAATATTATATATATTTATATGAAATTGAAAAAAAACAAATCAATACCAGATATGTTGAAAATAAACCCAAATGAATATGAAAGGCTAAAACTGAGCATCAAATAAATGATAGAATTTGTAATTTACCGCACGTCCACGTAAACCAAAATATAGGTAGTGATATTTTACATTTGCTACATTTTGTTCCACTATCAAGTGTTTGGGGGAATCAAAGCTAAATGCATAGCTATGAGATTTGCTTCAGAATCTTTATTATTTTATCACCTATCCAACATTGAATTAGCTGCACCGGCTGACCTTTAGACGAAATGCAGTTGAAGACAATAGGCTAGGCGCTTCATCTTTTTTGGAAGTGTTTTTTTTTCTGTTTGGTATACCTGTAAGAGGATAAGCAGAGCTCGAACCAAATTGTTTGAAAAAAAACGATGAATTTTAAATATTATTCAGCCTAGAAACGGATACCTCTTGCCCCCATGATCCGCCACTGTCCGTAACAATTTCAAACTGAAGAATGAAATACGTGTACAATATTTTACGAAAGGATATGGAGTAAATGAACATGAGACCATAACACATATGTTAACTCCAACTGCAATAATTTTAATGAGCTGTATNCTTGCCCCCATGATCCGCCACTGTCCGTAACAATTTCAAACTGAAGAATGAAATACGTGTACAAACCTTTTTTTCGTTGTAACGAATGGCTAACTTGAACCGCGCTAGACTTTCATATTTGTTTTCTCTTGGAGGACCAGTTTTATTCAGGACAATTTCCAGTTCTTCTTGAGTTCTAACTCTACTGAGTAGTCTGACAACATATTCACTTAGTCCATCTGCTAAATCTCTATATTCTCTCTGTGTAAATTTTAAAAAATATGACAAAATAATACGATTATATGTCTTTATTCTCCACAAACAAAATACAATGAAAAAAGGTGTATTTAAGGATGTAGTCTGTAATCTGCTTTATTCTTAGAATAAATTATGTGTTTGACCATGTGACTGGGTGATTCGCTAGTTATATTTCGGCTTTTTGCCAGTGTATGTAAGAACTTTGTCCTTTATGTTCTGTTTACAAGTGTAATGTAAAGGACTGAACAGTTTCAAACAGTATCTTCAGACAAAAGAAGTGAAAAGCGAAACTAAAATAAAAAACAAACAAACAAACAAAAACACAACACAATTCTAAAAACCAAATTGCAGCAAATATATGAATTTAGAAACTTAGAGCTGAGGGGAAAATAACAGCATTATTGTTCCATTAGTATCCACGTTCAATAATTCTTTGCGATTCATTTTGGCTGCATACATCGCCAATAACGTCTCCTACATGAAGCAAAACTTCCAAAGCAAACCTTGTGAAAATATACGCAATAAGTGACAAGGAAATAACTTTCTGTTATCAAACGATCGATATTAATATGGTGTTTAAGTAAAAACAGGAAATATCGAGCATGAAAGCGGGGTTTTTCTCATTAACAAACCATATTTTCTCAATTTTTTAGGCATTTAGAAAAATCTAAATAAATATCCTAAAGAATGAACCACAAACTAAATATTGACAAATTGATAATGTGAATCATACACTGGTCATTAAGATTTTTTTTTAATATTTACGAACATCTGTATGCTTTCAAGTTAATATTTCAGTTATAGACTTCTTAAGAAGGCAAATATTTATTGAGAATTCGCTATAATTATTTAAATATTAAATTATCTTTACAATTTTACAATATTTAGCTGCAAGCATAATGTGTCCCGACCGACTGTGGATTAAAAGAACAAACTAAGTTATATTTCGAGTTATTTTTTATAGAACAGTAAAAAGAACCGATAAAAGAAAATGTAAAGCATAGATGTGTTTTTCTTAATAAAAGTTCTGTAACTCTGTCCTGGAAGTACTGTGGAGGATGACGGGTATTGGGATGATCATTCAACAAGTAGAGTAAGTGAGAACCGAACCGTCATTGAAAAGAACGAACAATCCATGGACAACGGCACCATCGGGAACACAAGGAAACAAGGACACCACTCCAGTACAGGACAAAAAAAGAAAAATGAGGACACACATGCATACAGATGAACAACACGGACCCAATAAAAAGCATGGGTGAGACCATGGATACTTCTCTAGAACGGATAACATATGTATGGCACAGAACGATTAACACAAGGATGTTACCACAGAATGATCACTTCTCTAGAACGGATAACATATGTATGAAACTATAGTAACACATGGATGTCAAAAATTCGTAAAGGTTCCACGCAACCTAATGTGTCATCGCTCATTACATTATCATTATAATTCGGCCTATGTTTAGATGAGGCTTCTAAGTAGAATTCAAAAAAATAAATAAATAAATAAATAAATAAAAATAAAAAATAATTGGTCTTTGGGAATTTCATGAAATATACCAAAATTGGAATCAGGGATGATTTTGATTTCACTATTACAAATTTCCCTTTTTCTTGATGGCGACGTTCCTGCAGCACCATTTTACGGGGTGTATATATCTCAACTGGTACGATTCGCACGCGTCTGATCTACCCTTGACGACTTTAATGAACGTAAGCTTACTATCACATCAAAACTACTACAACAAGGTTACATATTTCATAGACTGATAAACACATTTAAGAAAGTTTTATAGAAGATATGAACATTTGGTATGACTCGGAAACACCTCATTACTAAAGGCATTTCTCACCCTCGTTTTTACTAAAATGTTGTTAAAAAATGTCAAAAAATGATAAAAAAAAATCCAGAAAAACTGGGACGTAACTTACATTCTTTACGTAATAGGAGATATTCACCAGATATTCTTGATGATTCCGTTAAATTGGCTTTGGGATCCAGTGACCTGAAGATTTTATAATTACACTGGCCTCTCACTGATACTGCCGATGTCTACTGAAATCAATGATGATTCTTTACCAAACCCTTCGGGAAGTTTTGAATTTGATTATTATTCCGTAGTGTGACAGTGTTTTACCAGCAGACTAGGCTCCTTGAGCTAGCCGGCAGTTTAGCGGCGAGCACTCCTCGACCCATCTTTCTAAATTACGTTTTGTCTATTTTTTTCCTTTTCAAGATTGTGGTCTTAAAGTTAGTGGTCTACCTGTATTGGGTTTAATTTGTATGTTTATTATACTATAGGGAAACGGGATAGAGAAAAGGGGAGGTTTGGGTACCCATAAACCGGTTTAACCCTACCGCTGGCAGTTGCCAGTGCCGGTACCAAGTCCGGCTATCCCGAGGTCCTATCGTTATCTATGTTTGTCTTTTTGTCATTTTATTGTTTTTCTTGTGCAGTTCCCTGGTTGATTGTGGCATGTGATTGTAATGTTCGGCCATTGTAAGTGTTTCCTGTTATCTT
>MJUU01000692.1:23829-56671 GCA_002080025.1 Modiolus philippinarum
GAACCGGAATCAAAGTTCCAATAGCATGTTACGCATCTACCCACTTTATGCAGAAATGTCAATTTTAATGTAGCTCTATTAAGATTCTATCAAAGACTTTATTCTACTTCTTAACAACTAACGTGAAATTTGCTAGTAAAACACTAAGTCCAAACATAAAAATAATACAGAAAAACTACAAAAATCCATTTTTTTCAGCTGGAGGTATTTTTCTGACCGACATCTAACTTTTGACCACTTTAAGTTTTCATAACTTCATTTGGCTTCTAAAAAACTTTAACCACAGGGTTACAATAAATACAATAAATTTCTTGCGCAAAAAATGCGGAAAAAATCCAAATTTTCAGCTGGAGGTAATTTTTTTCTTGCTTCTGTCCAAATTTCAAATGATTCCATAAAGATTTGATGAAAATATAGATGTTTAAAAAACTTTAACCACAGGGTTTAAATAAATGTTGACGACGCGGACGACGCCAACGCCGACGATGGAATTCTGGATCGCTATGTCTACCTTTCACGACTTTCTTCGCGGGCGAGACAAAAATGATCACTGGAACCTTTGTGTAGAAACTTATGCTATCAACTTCACAGTCAAAGATATAGACTGTTTAACTTTGTCAACAGTGCTAATACTCATAATGCTGGTAATAATACTCATAATACTCATACAACTCATAATGCTAACTTGTGTGCTAATTTCGGCGAGGCCCAGCCCCAGTATGTTGTCCTTGAGATATTTTAGATCTTAACAGGACATGCCTAGTGCGACAGTTTTTACCAGCATACAAGGCTCCTTTGATGTGGTGTCTTTGTTCTTCCGTCTTCTGGTGTTCTTACTTTTGCCTTGTCTCTGGACTTTGATTTGTGGAACCTTGTGCCTTGTTCCTTCGGTATTCTACTGGCGTTGTTGTAGAGCTAGCCGGCAATTTAATGGCGAGCATTCCTTGACCCATCTTTCAAAATTACTTTTTGTCCCCTTTTTCTTTTCAAGATCGTGGTCATGGAGTAAGTAGTCTACCTGTTTGGATTTTATTTGTATGTTAACTATACTCCAAGGAAACGGAATAGACAAAGGAGAGGTCTGGGTACCCATAAACCCTACCGCTGGGTTTTGCTAATGCCGGTACGAAGTCCGGCTGTCCCGAGTTCCTATTGTTTTTCATTGATTTTTGTGCAGTTCCTTGGTAAATTGTGGCATGTGACAGTGTTTTTCGGTCATTGTAGGTGTATCTTGTTAACTTTTTATTCTATTATGCAGCCTTAGTAGTATTTTATCTTTTAATTGGACTGGAATTTAAGATATAAATATTTATAGTGACAGTAACATGCTTTGTATGCCGAACTGTACAGTTTAAATAGTTTTATAATTTTACGCATGATGTTTTATACGTTGGAATTCACGATTTTATGGTGTTAAAGTTGAGAAGTGAAGACTCCAAAGTGGAGGTGGGCCTTGATTGGCAGAAGAAATTACTAGAGGACAAGACAAGATCAGTCCTCTGGACAGACAAAACATGGCACAAAATGGTCACCAATCTGGAATCAGTAACCCATGTTCAACGGGGGATAATCACTTAACTGCAAAGAGTAAAAAATGGATGTCAAAAATGACCAGTCCTCTATGACAGACAACATGTGTATGGCACAAAATGTTCCAATGCACTTAAACAAGTAACACACGTACAGCGGAACATAATCACTTAACTGTAACGACTAACACATGGATGTCACAGAAATAATCAGTTCTCTAGAACTGGAACATTTTCAAAGAAGAGGACTACTGGATTTTATGGAGTACTTACAGTTTGTGCTTGGTTTTTGCTTCGTTTTATTTCTTTAGTTACAATTGTTTGCAATATTTAACATCTGTTATATTGATTAATAACATGGTCAGTATGCTTCACACTTTGTTTTAATGCAATGATGTAATTTAACAATTTATCATTTAGACTACCACTGAATTTATTTGCACCAATATTTGAATGTCACTATATTCCGATATCATTTACATCTTACAACATTATACCTGCAATAATTATCAATGTCAGTAGATTTAATAAATAATTTCCATAAACTGAAGTAAGTGACATCAGTTGTAAGACATTGACTCTAAATTAGCACATGAAACATATCAGTAGATACGCATGGTGAAAAGGTGAATTAGCAGTAGTAGGGCCAACAAGCACAGGGAATATTCAAATAAGTACCTTTTAGCAGAAGTAGGTACAAATAGACACAGGGAATACCCATATTAATACCTTTAAGCAGAAGAGGGGCCAAACAGACATAAGGAATACCCAAATACCCAAATAGTACTTTTTAGCAATCGTAGGACCAAACAGGCACAGGAAAACCCAAATTAGTACCTTTCAGCAAAAGTAGGGCCAAACAGACACAGGGAATACCCAATTTAGTACCTTTTAGCGGAAGTACGGCCAACAGGCACAGGTAATATCCAAATAGTACTTTTAAGTAGAAGTATGGCCAACAGGCACAGGGAATACCTGAATTAGTACCTCTGAGCAGAAGTAAGGACAAACAGACACAGGGCATACTCAAATTAGTACCTCTGAGTAGAAGTAGGGCCAAACAGGCACAGGGAATACCCAAATTAGTACCGTTTAGCAGTAGTAGGGCCAAACAGGCACAGGGAATACCCAAATTAGTACCTTTTAACAGAAGTAGGGCCAAACAGGCACAGAGAATACCCAAATTAGTACCTTTAAGTATAAGTAGGGTCAAACAGACACAGGGAATACCCAAATTAGTACCTTTCAGCAGAAGTACGGCCTAACAGACACAGGGAATACCCAAATAGTACTTTTAAGCAGAAGTAAGGCCTGACAAAGACATGGAATACCCAAATTAGTACCTTTTAGCAGAAGTATGTCAAAATAGACACAGGGAATACCCAAATTAGTACCTTTTAGCAGAGGTAGGGCCAAACGGAAACAGGGAATACCATAATAAGTACCTTTTAGGAAATGTAGGACCAAACGGGCACAGGTGATACCCAAATTAGTACCGTTTAGCAGAAGTAAGGCCAAACAGGTACATTTGATACCCAAATTAGTACCTTTTAGCAGAAGTAGGGCCGAAAAGGCACAGGGAATATCTAAATTAGTACCTTTAAGTATAAGTAGGACCAACAGGCACAGGGAATACCCAAATTAGTACCTGTTAGCAGGAGTAAGGCCAAAATAGACACAGGGAATACCGAAATCAGTACCTTTAAGCAGAAGTATGGCCAAACAGACACAGGGAATACCCAAATAGTACTTTGTAGCAGAAGTAAGGCCAAGCAGGCACATGGAATACCCAAATTAGTACCTTTCAGCAAAAGTAGGGCCAAACAGACACAGGAAGTACCCAATTTAGTACCTTTTAGCGGAAGTACGGCCAACAGGCACAGGTAATATCCAAATAGTACTTTTAAGTAGAAGTATGGCCAACAGGCACAGGGAATACCTAAATTAGTACCTCTGAGCAGAAGTAGCGACAAACAGACACAGGGAATACTCAAATTAGTACCTCTGAGTAGAAGTAGAGCCAAACAGGCACAGGGAATACCAAAATTAGTACCGCTTACCAGTAGTAGGGCCAAACGACCCAGGGAATACCCAAATTAGTACCTTTTAGCAAAAGTAGGGCCAAACAGGCACAGATAATACCCAAATTAGTACCTTTAAGTATAAGTAGGGTCAAACAGACACAAGGAATACCCAAATTAGTACCTCTCAGCAGAAGTAGGGCCTAACAGACACAGGGAATACCCAAATAGTACTTTTAAGCAGAAGTAAGGCCTAACAAATCATGGAATACCCAAATTAGTACCTTTTAGCAGAAGTATGTCAAAATAGACACAGAGACTACCCAAATTAGTACCTTTTAGAAGAGGTAGGGCCGAACGGAAACAGGGAATACCATAATAAGTACCTTTTAGGAGATGTAGGACCAAACGGGCACAGGTGATACCCAAATTAGTACCGTTTAGCAGAAGTAATGCCAAACAGGTACATGTGATACCCAAATTAGTACCTTTTAGCAGAAGTAGGGCCAAAAAGGCACAGGGAATATCTAAATTAGTACCTTTAAGTATAAGTAGGGCAAACAGGCACAGGGAATACCTATATTAGTATCTATTAGCAGGAGTAGGGCCAAAATAGACACAGGGAACACCGAAATCAGTACCTTTAAGCAGAACGATTGCCACACAGACACAGGGAATACCCAAATAGTACTATGTAGCAGAAGTAAGGCCAAGCAGGCACATGCAATGCCCAAATTAGTACCTTTAAGCAGAAGTAGGACCAAACAGACACAGGGAATACCAAAATTAGTACCGTTTAGTATAAGGAGAGCCAAACAGGCACAGGCAATACCCAAACAGTACTTTTCAGCAGAAGTACGGCCAAACAGGCACATGGAATACCCAAATTAGTACATTTTAGCAGAAGTAGGGACAAACAGACACAGGGAATACACAAATAGTACTTTTTAGCAGAAGTATGGCCAAACAGGCACATGGAATACCCAAATTAGTACCTTTAAGCGGATGTATGGCCAAACAGGCATATGGAGTACCCAAATAGTACTTTCTAGCAGAACTAGGGCCAAACAGGCACAGGGACTACCCAAATTAGTACCTTTTAGAAGAAGTAGGGCCAAACAGGCACATGGAATACCCAAATTTCTTATATATCTTAAGCATGCAATTTATTGTACGATCATATAGTATGTAATTAATAAGGAGACAGATTTATATAAGCATTGTTATGCTTGTTTCTGGATGCTTTTTGTAATAGTAATTCATTTATGTATAATACTTGTATGTTTTTCTCAAATAAAAAATAGGTTTAAACTACTACCCAAATTAGCACCTTTAAGCAGAAGTAGGGACAAACAGACACAGGGAATACCCAAATAGTACTTTTTAGCAGAAGTGGGGCCAACAGGCACAGGGAGAAACAGGAACAGGAAATACCCAAATTAATACCTTAGCCGACATGCTGATGGAGTAGCGTTTAATATTATTTTTTTAGTTCACTATATTTTTCTGACATTCAAAAATTAATTGGTATGCACACCAAGCATTGGTTTATATTGATAAAGTTTTACATCTGCGTCTTGCCGGGTTGTCAACAAATCAGAAATTTATACTAACTAATCTTTCATACATTGTCATTCTTCGCACAGTTTAATCAAATAATGACAATTAAATCAAACAAACGATCAAAGGACACTCCTCAAAGCAGTTTGTTGGAAAATATGATATAGTATAATCAGATGGAGTCGACTTTAAATATAGATGGTATGGATGTTGATCAACTTGTAGGGTTAATAATACAAATGTATACGATAATAACTCCAAGTAAGACGCAAAGATTTTATTTACTTTTCAAACACTCAAGAAAACGTTCCAGACTTTACTACTGTGGTTACTTCAGGAAAAATTCAAATCAAACAACAAAATAAGGATATTGCATTTTAATTTAGTTCCAGCTATTTCAGCATTTCAACAATTCATTCTGCAGTGCACATAAACATCATGATAAGTAATCAGTTTTGATGTATAAAACGTGATTTCTCCACTTTTAGCTTGTTTCACGTATAAGTTTAAAATTTCTTTATGATAATAAAAAAGTATAAATAAATGCCTGCCAGTTACTGCAATTTGGATTGTTACTCTCGTAATCACTTTCCATTTCTAGGCACTAGTAACTTTATTTTTCAATAGGAATTTTTAGTTTAATTGGAAGGTTAGAATGGAAAAATACAAAGCCAATTTAGCAAGTTTCACCTATCACGTACTGATTTCCAGCTTATCCATCGAACATTTATCGCAAAACACACGTGGCTCTTTTGTCTGCAGGTCTTTTGTAGAGAGTAAGATCATTTCCATAAAAAATCAAAATATTTAACAATAGGGGGAGGGTAAATGTTTATTTTCAGAAGTTTTCGTCTTAGCTTAACGTCTCCTCATAAGAAACTTGATAATCAAAATAAATAAAGAATTTGTCAACATTTATATTCTATATTGTTTCTATATATATATAAGCAAGTTCTCTCTCCATGCTGTAGTACATTTCATATAAATGTAAAAAAAAAATGGATAACAGGAAACACCTACAATGGCTGAAAATTATAATTACATGTCACAATCTGCTATGGAACTACATTTCAAAAAGGGGAAAGGGTTTAAGCATAGCACTGTTTTAGTCTACACACTAAAATAGCTATAAATTTCACACACCTCTTGGCTAAAAACTACTCATATCATAATTGATATAAATCAAAAAAGAGATTTTTTTTCTGTCAATAATCAGCTCCTTCGTCTGTTGTACATTCTATGTAATTTATTTCTGAACAGTGCAATAGGTAAGAAATATAATATTTCTTTTTCGAATCTTTTAAACGAAACAGGAAAATTAGCAAGAAAAGAAAATTCCTTTCACTGATATGCCACCAGATTTTGGAATTTTATATGGAAATGTACGTAATTTATAAAACGGAATTATGCAACTTCGGTATTTTTTGTATTATCACCTTTGTCAAACAAAATGTGGGTCAATTCATCGGCACAATGTTTTCTTTTTAATTAAATTTTCATGTATACTAATAAAAAAATGCAGACCTCGAACCAACGTGGTGAAAATCTTAGTTTTGAAAATAGTTTGTTCACGTTAATAAAGGAAAGTTCCGAAGTTTCTTTTACTTTAGTTAAATGCTATAGCAATTAACCAGTTTATACGATATATTAAGAATGGTTTAGTGTACTAATTAGATGCACCCAATGTACGCAGAAGAAGAAACCAGTCCTTTGGAGTTATTGTCGATCTTCATTCAAATCAATTCTTGCTATATTGTGGTTGCAATAAAACTTATAAAAGACAAATATTTTTCCCATTCTTTCCCCATATTATACAATAAAGATTGGAAATTAATATATAACAAAATACAGAAGTTAATGTGAAATAAATTTCTGCATATGGCCATTTCGACAACTTATGTCTCTTCAGTGCAGATCAAATTAAACATGTGG
This sequence comes from Modiolus philippinarum, assembly GCA_002080025.1. Classification (NCBI taxonomy): domain Eukaryota; kingdom Metazoa; phylum Mollusca; class Bivalvia; order Mytilida; family Modiolidae; genus Modiolus; species Modiolus philippinarum. The sequence goes on from MJUU01000692.1 coordinate 30,872, forward strand.
AAGTTTATAAATCGAAATAAGTGTTAAAGCTGATAGAAAACAATTTACCAAGAACAAATTACCAAAAGGATCTAAACAGAAAGCCAAAATCAGGTATAGACAGAGCTATGCAAGATGGCGATACTCCTTAGTTTTAAACCACATTTCTTGAAATATAGATATTGCAAATTTCCTAATAAAATCTCTTTTTTTTGGGCAGCACTAAAGTATTGGCTACTTGGTTGGTGAATTACCTCGGGGACTAACAGTCCACCAGCAGGTGCATCGACCCGATGGTAAGAAATAACTAACACACAAGTCACTGAGAAGTGTCTGCGTATGCATAAAATCTTAAGGAAAAGTTTCCCTATTGTATAGATCTTTTCCTCTGCTTTTTCTTTCGGCGTTTATGCATGTAAAGCCGGAAACGCTTATCCTTTTTACGCAGTGGATCGCACTGGTATATTAGAATATGGGATATTTGATATTTCTAACAAAGGAATATTTGAGACAAAACTGAAAGGGATATGGAATATTATGACCGTTGAATATTTATAGTTTTCATAACGAGAAAGAATTGTATATCGATGGATATCAACTAGAGTTATGTAATTTCAAAATATGACTAGAGTAATGATTGTCGGAAACGACAGTGATCCCCGCACCCCCTGTTTGACACAGAAAACAGCTATAGACCTGGGTATAATTTTACTTAACATTTTTGAAATTAAACTATTGACAGTCACTATTTTTACCATAAGGAATTAAAGAATATATGGTTGTTAGGCAGAATTCAAAAAAATAAGTAGTCTTTGAGACTTTCAGGAATTTTACCAAATTTGGAATCATATATTTTGGAAATCAAATTGGTGAAATGTTTTTTTCTAATTCTAACAATTTTTTTAATTATGGTTTCAATGTAGAATTCTTAAAATTAGTGGTCTATGACAATTTCAGGAAATTTACCAAATTTGAAATCAATTATTTTGGAAATCCAATTGGCGAAAATGATTGACCTTATCAAAACAAATGCTAAAAGTATGGTTGCTAGGAAGAATTCCAAAATATAAGTGGTCTTTGAGACTGTCAGGTAATTTACCAAAATTGAAATCAAGAATTTTTGAAATCCAATTGTTAAAAATGATTGCCCTAATTGAAACTGATAATAAATATATAGTTGAAAGGTAGAGTTTCGAAAATAAGTTGTCTTTGAAACTTTCAGGAAATTTATCAAATTTGGAATCAGCTAATTTCGGAAATCAAATTGGTGAAAATGATTGCCCTAATCAAAACATATCCTAACAGTTTGGTTGCTAGGTAGAATTCCAAAAAATACGCGGTCTTTGACACTTTCAGGAAATTTACCAAGATTGGAATCAATTTTTGAAATTCAATTGCTGAAAATGATTGCCCTAATGGAAACAAATTCTTACAGTATTGTTGCTAGGTAGAATTCCAAAAAATAAGTGGTCTTTGACACTTTCAGGAAATTTACCAAAATTGGAATCAAATATTTTTGAAATTCAATTGGTGAAAATGATTGCCCTAATGGATACAAATCCTAAAAGTATTTTTGCTAGGAAGAATTCCAAAAAATAAGTGGTCTATGACACTTTCAGGAAATTTACCAAAATTGGAATCAAAAAATTTTGCGAGTTTATTCTATTTGAAATTACATAACGAGAGTTGATATCCAGCGATGTACAATTTTTTCGAGTTGTTAAAACTATTTCTGTTTTGATTTTCAAAATATTCATTGCCGAACTGCTGTTTTTTGTTTCAAACAACAACACCGTCGCTAGGTAACGTTAAGCACGGCCAACGAAAAAAACGTCGAAAAAATAATAGCACATCACGCGTGATGTGTTATTACTTGACGCTCGACCAATGAAATTCCTCTAAAAGCGATTCATCAAGTTCATATCTAACTCCAGCTTCAAGTCTCGTTATGTACCACAAATAATTATTCTTGCAAAGAATAGATAATAAGCGTGCATCTAAGAGAATGGATATTTCAAGATGTGTATCTTCACGTTTCAAAAGATTATTTGAGTTCAGACTTACTGCAATAAGGGAACAACGATCCATGTCAATTTTTACAGTTGTATCTTGCAACGAATTTTGATAATTGAATATCGGTAATCTATACGTCTTATACTTTATACATTGTGCAACCTAGTTGTTTGGCGTTTTAAGTCTCTTTCGTATTACGTTCTGTTGTATTATGGATATTTGCATCTCATCTTAATTGTAAGTCCAAATTAGATTTGCATATCTGGCATAAACTGAGGAGGTCATACTAGATGAAAAAGACTTGATATCTTTAATCACTATAATGTTGAGATATTACAATACATTCGAATATGCCAGCAATTCTCATCACATTCTAAATTATATTTTTGATTTAAGGGGATGTTCTGAAATTACTTTTTTTGTTCAAGGAGATGTCTTTAAATTTGCAAAACAATGAAAAGTATGCTTGTTGTATATAGAGTTCAACCTTGGTTAATAAATTCATTCATTGACATTTCCTGTAAATTCCCCATCCACTAAAGTAAATAAATGCTGTAACTGTATTAGCATAGTACTATATTCTGAGTATATTTTACCCGTTTGTTTCCGTATTAATGTATTACTAATACCTATCTCTTCTGGGGATACATTTAATTGTGTCAGAGATCCACCATTCCCAAGATCAAATATTGACATTTCTATAGTTTGATGAGATATATCACACTCTTGCAAGGTGATAGGTAATATAAAAAGTAAGTTTACACTTGACAAGGAATACTTAGCATGTTTTTACGATCACATAAGGTGTTTTTAGTTCAATTAGATTTGTGTTAATATCTTTTTTGCTTCTTAAGGCAGCTAGTTTGAGGACCATATACTTAAAGTCTGAATGATCAAAAATACACTCTCGACCACGGTAGTAAAACTGTGGAAAGGTATTGTTGACACGGACATCGGAGATGGATTACACAAGTACAGAAAAGATAAAAGTAAACACCTACAATGGTCGAAAATTTAAGTCAAAGACCGCAATCCATAGAGAAAAAAAAACTAGGAAAAACACAAATGAAATTCAGAAGGCAAAGGTAGATAAGGATACAAACTCGGGATAAATTTATTTGCTACCAGTACTACCAAAACCTAGCAGTAGGGTTAAACGGGTTTATGGGTACATAAACGTCCCATTTCTCTATCCCGTTAGTCTTTGTAATAAATATACGAACAATACCAATACAGATAGACTACCATCTCCAAGACCACCAAAGAGCAAAGAAAAACCATATTGTAATCGATTCCAGAATCGTATGCAATAAAAAACCTAAGAATTTGTAAACAAATTATTGTTTGAAAACGGTAGAAGATTGGTCTATAAGAGGAGTATTGAGTACAGATTACCTACATAACATTCCTCAAGTAGAAGAAAGTGCACTCCAATTTTCAAATTTCGTAATCAGTGATAAGAAACAACTCGAAACACCGGAAATATCTGGACATGCTTCGTGAAATGCGTCAGGCGCGTCGACATGCTAAACGAGCATTCAGCTTTGACTGTTAGTCCTCGAGGGTATTAACCAGCCCAGTAGTCAGTACTTTGGTGCTGACTCGAAAGCCGCTTCTAGTTGGAACCTTACTATATTTAATTTTTCGAAAATTTTGTTGAAAACTAAGGAGAATCTCCCTCATGCAAAGCTCTGTCCTTAGCTGATTTTGGCTTTACATTTAGATCATATTGGTCATTTGTTCTCTATCAGTTTATAAGCATCTTTGAGTTAATGGTCTTCCAAACGTTTAGATTTTATCTGCACTGAAGAGACATAAGTTGTCGAAATGCGCATGCAGAAATTAAATTCACAGTAACTTCGGTATTTAGTTATTTGTTACCACTGGGTCGATGCCCCTGCTGGTGGACTGTTTGTCCCTGAGGGTATTCACCAGCCCAGCAGCCAGTCTTCGGTGCAGACTCGAAAGCCGATTCTATTTGGAACCTTACAATATCTAATTTTTTTTGTAAATTTTGTTGAAAACTAAGGAGTATCTCCCTCATGCAAAGCTCTGTCCTTAGCTGATTTTGGCTTTACATTTAGATCATATTGGTCATTTGTTCTCTATCAGTTTATAAGCATCTTTGAGTTAATGGTCTTCCAAACGTTAAGATTTTATCTGCATTGAAGAGACATAAGTTGTCGAAATGCGCATATGCAGAAATCAAATTCACAGTAACTTCGGTATTTATTTATTTGTCAAACAAATATTCAATTTTTTATAACACATAATGCATTGTGTTTTGTTGAACACATCAAAGGCATCAGTTACGGAGGTTTTTGCAATGAAGTATGTTCGACTACACGATGTCAGACATATTGGAAACCTGATGAGCATTCATTGTAAAAAAAATATATATTTTTTATTTTTAATAACATCCAAATGCCTTCATTGCTATTTCAGTACAACGACAAGCAAAGTTGATTGGGGAGAGTATAACAATAAAAAAAGACATTACAAAGGAGACAATCGCAATGTTTAGTCTAACACCAGTTAAAAAGCAAAACAATAAAATATCGGCCGCCGCGCGAATATGATTTCCATATCCAGTATTGGACGAATCTTGCTGATTACTTATGTACCAGTCCGTCGAAGAAACAGGCAAACATTTGATTTTAATAACACTAATCAGGAAAACGTAATTTTGATAGATTAAAGTTGTGTGTTAGTTTGCTTGTTTGAGTTATTATTATCAAAAATTTAGTTGCATTGTACAGTGAAAAGTACTAGAAAATTTTCCCGCCATTTTTTCTCTATATAACCATTCAAAAATAATCTCGAGACCTAACACATGTTCGAATCTAAAATCTTTTTGGGATGTGTTTTTATGACCAATTGAATACAACTGAGCCAAAAAATACATAAGTTAAATTTTTATTGTGCCGCCCACTGCCCGACTCCTAGCTGGTATTCTACTTAAAAAATCAGAAAACTCAACGTAACACTATTGACAAAAATTTCGAATGATTTCACAAGAGATATATATATTGTTGTTCTTATCAATAAAAATGATTTGAAATAACAAAATAAAGAAGTACCTTGAATTTAGTTTCTTCAAAATGTCATTTCAGACCAAAACACTTGTCGTACTACGCCAACGATTGGTGTGCAGTTTTTCCGTAATAACGTTTCTAATAACTTATTTGTTTAGAAAAGTGTTTTGGTAAATATGCGCTATGTTATCAATCACAAGCCACATTGCCGTTAGGTCATTACTCTAATGAATTATTTATTCATGGAAAAAATTTACCTTTTTACTCAATATTTTGCAGTTCAAATTATTGAAGAAGTACGTTCGGGTTATCTTTGATTAACGCTGTATTATTACACTAGGGCCTGGTTAATGAAGTAATCCTGGGGGTAAGGACGTTTAAAACGACAAAAAAGATTTATTTGGAAACTTACAGTTTTTAGTTTTAGAAAATCCATTTTACAACTATGAAGTACACAAGCTCTGTTCTTAACCGAGTCTCGTTTTTCTTTAAGCTTTTAAACTTATTTCGGTTTAGATCTCACAAATGTTTTAATTTGATATTCACTAATAAGATATATTTTGCCGAACTGGTCCTACACAGAAACAAATGTACAGTAACTTTACTTATTCAGTCATTCCATTCAATTTAATTTGAGAAGGCGCATTAGTTTTGTGGTCTACATCCTTTTTTTCATTTCAAGTGTGTCAACTTTACATATTGTGATTTTTTTTCGTTTGAATTAAAAATTCCAGGGAATAAAACGAGGAAAATTTTCTTCCCATGGTATTTCAACTGCCCCTCTTGATCTCACCCAAAATCTTTTGCTAAGATTTTGATTCTTGACTATCAACAAAACATAGAACTCGATCCAATGATGTCGGCAGTTTAAACTGCTTCTGACCAAACATAGGTAAATTATATTGTTTCACATATGTCAGGGAAGCTGATATGTTCACATTGCAATTGTCTGTGCCTTCATTAATAATTAAATTAATTATACACCCCATTATCTACCATTCGTTTTATCATCAATCGATTATTAAACTAAAATGTTTTGACCAACTCAGCAGGTCTCTCATAATGATATTAATATGATTACCCTTTTAAATTAAAGTAAGTGACGACTGACCTGCCTCAATGAATTAATATTGGTTATTATTGCTTTGCTGTGGGTTTAGATTATTTATTGAACTTTTGAGAAATGCGAAACACAAAATTTAACAAAAATTTCACATGCATTAAAAACAAGTTGTAGTAATGAAAATATACAAAATATGATAGAGGCCCGTCATGGGTTTCTTGATTATCTGATTATCAGGGTATTTTTTTAATGTTTATTTGATTACGAGGGCATTTATTTAATGATTATTTGATTATAAGCTTGCATTTTTATATATTTTTTTTTATTACTAAGCCAAAAATTTATTGATTACCAAGGTAAAAATTTAATGATTATTTGATTACCAAGGCAAAAATTTAATACTTATTTGATTCCTAGCCCCCCACCCCCCCATGAGGAGCCCCATGATAGAATCACGAAATCTATGTACATGAAAAAAACATAACATGTATCTATACAATCTTGACGCAACTGAAAGTGAAAGATCGAGAAATCGCAGACACAAAGGGTAGGATTTCAATATTTCTATGACAAGGCTTGCCGGGTCAGAGAGCAATTAAATTTTTACCCGAGGATGTCCAAGATTTCTAAGTCTTGCATTTTCAACGGTGTTTGAGAGTTTTTCTCACAATTATGCACTAGAAAGTGATTACTGTCACATAATTAGAAATAAAAGGGTATGGAGTAAATGCACAAAGTCTCCTCAAAAACATGGTAAAACAAAAAAAAAGAACAGAACTTTTATTGTTGTCCTTGATCTTGAAATGACCATAAGGCCATCAATAACGAGCTTTGTTCTTTAAGTAAAAAATAAAATACCTTGAAATATTTCTCCAATCTAGACAGATGTTTTACCTCTGCACCCAATTCAAAGGCTGTTAAGATAGGATCTTTACTTGACAGTGAAATGTAAGCTTCGCTGGCTAATCCCATATAGGCATTTAATCGATATTTGGCAGATCGCAGTTTGTCAAATTTCATCTTATTTGTACATTCCTGGCATCCACATTGAAATTTGTGTGGTTTGTTTATAACTTCTCCTCTCAACATTAAAAGCTGAACTATTTCATACTGATTCTTGTGTGCTGCTAGGATCAAAGGTGTAATATCTGGCGAGAACTGAGATTCCTCAAACATTGTTTTGAAGAAATTATCATCATCTCCCAGCTTTTTACGTTCTTTCCACATTTCTAGATATCTGCGATGCTTTAAGATTGTTTCTGCTATTTGTATATGTCCAGCACTAATGGCCTGAAGAACGGCTTCGTAAATATGATGCCCTGAAGATCTGTCAAGTAAGACCTCAACAATCTGTAACAAATAACAAAAGTAATAATAGATTTGGATAAAATCTTTGGACTGTCAAATCAAATTTGGAAATCACTTTGCTATTTCTCCCTGTAGCACCAGGATCTGCCTTGCTTTGGTATATTTTCCTGCTTAACTCGACAGAAGTAAAACAAATACTGTTCGGGTCCTTCATACAAACTTTCTTGCATGGTACGAAAGCAATCCTGCAAACAATGCTAAAGAGGTGTAGTTTGATAAAACAGCCAAAGTCCTATAACACATTCAAAAATGATCGATCAATAACACTTAATTATGCAAATAAACACGACATGAGCAACCGTCCAATTTAGTATCAAACCGCCAAATAGTTGCATAGACGTTGTGGTAACAAGGACAGGACTGAATAACTGGCGGACGGGCGGACAACTGAAAAAAATACTTAAACAGCAGAAATACAGAAAAAAGTATTTGAATCCAGTGGATCTTGTGGACACCTATTTGATATGTGTTTCCAAGATGAAAACAGATTTAAAACTTTACAGCTAAAGTTTGTTTTTCCTCTATTGGATTCGACTTTACTTGCTAAGTTGATATGTTGAACAAGGTGGGTGTCTTATAGGAAGCAGGTGATGCTTACTATACCGATGCTCCTGATATCAACAATGTTTTTTAATTTGTTGTTCATCTTTGTATGTGTGTGTGTTTTCATTTTTCATTTATGTGCCGTACTCATGTCATTGTTTCTATGTTTTTCCGATGTTGCCATTGTCCTTGGATTATTCGTTTTAGATAATGCAATACCGAAGTTACTGTTAATTTAGATTCTGCAATGCGCATTAAGACAACTTATGTCTCTTCAGTGCAGATTATATCAAAACATTTGGAAGTCCATAAATCAAAATACGTGTAAAAATTGATAGAGGACAAATAACCAATAGAATGTAAATAGAAAAGCCAATATTCAGCTATTAAGACACATCTTAATGAGGGAGATACTCCTTAGTTTTAAACAAAATTTTGTAAAATTTGGATATTGCAAGTTTCAAAATAAATCGGTTTTTGGGTCAGCATCGAAGTACTGGGTTGGTGAACACCCTCAGGGACTAACAGTCCACCAGCAGAGGCATCAACCCAGTGGTAAGAAATAATACTGCATTTTTACTTTAATGCAGAAAATAAATGTGAATGGCAATTTTCTACTTCAAACAAACTTTAAATAAAAAGCAAGATAACCTTTAGATATTTTGGCTTAAGACAATGTGGACACTGTATATTTAATCCCTGGACCTGAGTTGGTAATATGCGTTATTGTTTTACAAATGACAATGATTTTCATAGAGATGTCGTTTACTAGTCAAATTATGCAACGCAGCGTTTCCGGCAGCGATGATTATAAATTGTCTGCTGAGATGAGTGATAGTGCCCAGTATAAACTTATATCATTTTTAGTGGACTCTGCAAAAGTATCAAGTATTGTATTTCCTGTAAATTGTCGGAAATATAAAATCAAATTCGCGTGTCTGTTCAGCAAGTTACCGATACAAAAAGAAAACAAAAGGATGTGGCATTTCATTTTCTAGGTATATCTGGCAGATAGGTGTTATTTACAACAACATCATGCGATATACGGATGTTCTTATATAATTTACAATTAGTTGGGTGGTAAAAATCGTCACTAAATGTATTTATTTTATCATTATTTATCATTATATGTTTTTAGAACTTTTTTGTTTTGCAGTTAAATGTTAAATGATCAACTTGTCAGATGAGTCACCTGTACTGAAAATATGCCAGCTTGTACATGTTATTTACTCTGTTTGTAATTGTTTTTAATTTGTTAATTTAGGACTGTAATTACCTTTTTATAGCTATAACCATAGATGTATCATACATTGCAATGTATAATTCATCTTTGCTACAAAAATCATGCCACATATTTTTGTATTTATTTTGATAAATTCTTTAAAATGAAATAGAAATCTTCAAAAGCGCTTGCAATCTTAATGCTTCTTGTTGCAAATAAAATCTATCAGGGTTCAAAAATAAAAAAAAAAATAAAAAAAATTTTGAAGAATTATTTTCTCCTTGTGACGTGTTCATAACAGCGAAAGGTAATTTTAAAAGATGTTCTGTTATGCTAGACAGATAAAATGATTATTATAGTACATACAGACACATTTAACAGATTTAAACAAAATTGATAATGATTTATGTTTGCCTCATCTAAATCAATGTACTTTTAATGCCATTGATAACCAATATAAACTTGATTTAATGTCCGTAAATTCGATGGTTGTTGTCAAACAGTATGAACCAGTCACTTAAAAAATTGACAGCACGGGATGGAGCTGGTAACGTGTTTTAAAAGATGCTTGGGATAATTCAATGCACGGGTTTACACTACACCAGTCACAATACTGGTGACCACGTTCACTGAATGGTGTTCTTTACAAGGCTAGAACTAGGACCCAGTCCAAGACCGTTGCTGTTGACACACGCCGAAATAATTCTACTTCTATTGATATTTAAACAATTAATTGTATGCATCCCATGTACTACTTTTCGGTTTTTCATTGTGTTAATGAATTGAATTTACGGATTCCTTAAAGAATCGCACACTCATCTGATGTATTTCCTATAAACGGCTAATACAACAGTAATATTAGATGCAAAATGAAAATGGTAAAAAAATACCCACAATTTTAAAGACAAAATTGATGATAAACAAAATTTAAAAACAGACCTAAAAACATACAAGAGGAAAAGAAAAGAATGACTGTTCACAAATTTTCAGCCTTATGGCCTGAAACTATGGGGAAATTGAATATATATATATATAACGAATATGATACGTCCTCCCAGGAGAAGAGAAAGATATAAAATAAACTTTTATCTTCGAAAATTTGATATAGGTTGCAATAGCTAAATTATTCATTATTGTTCCATAGTTTCAATCGATGCAACCGAATTTCAATCCCAAATCTCACATCTATAATTTGTCGATACTGAGATCTTTCAAATTTATGAATATAAAAAAATGGAGGTTTCCGTTGATTTTCTTGTTGAAACTTGGTGCTAAAAAGGGGGTCAGTTATCTTTATAAAAGATATTTTTATTTCCCCAGCGAGCCTTGGGTCAGAGATATCAAAAGTGAATAAATAATATTGAATTTTCTGTTAACTACTGAATAAATTTTGTAATTGTACCAATCTTACAAAATCAATCTTGGGGTATTTCAAAATTCTGCAAACAACTGAAAAATTATCAACTGCGTTTGAAATAAACTTTGATGATTGAAGATGATTGTATGTTGCCATCTATCACAGTTTTTGTTTTCAAGTATCAAATATTTACAGCTTTCACAGATTACCTGTTAGATTTATTTTCATTTACAGACATTGCATCTTTATTTTATCTGATAATATATTTAAAAATCATAGAATGACGTGAATTTGTACCTTTTCTCTGAATTCTGTTAATAAGTGAAGATTTTGCGATAGATATTTTCATCAGTTGAAAGATATCATTGAAAAAGGTACTTTCAACCTAACAGAAAGAAATTCATTTGCTACACTATTTATTTATTTAATCAGAAGTAATGTTGCAAATATATTCGAAACTACAAGAACAATTTATGAGCCGACTTTCTTTGAAATAACGACAGTAGAATACCTAAGAAACAAATGAGTGGTTTTTACAAAAATCGAAGTCCAAAGATATGACCAAAACGAGAATACAGAGAACATTGACTTCAGACAGCTTACATAGCACAGAAATAATATACAAAATTCAAAACAAGGCACTCACAGTGTGAACTCCAGTGAAACTGAGAGTGACATCAGGTGCTCCGGAAGGATGGTCATGTCCTGCTCAGTTAACAGCAGCCGTCACACTGTCAATGAGGCAAATATGTTTTTGAAAGGTAGCTGATTATAGTTATTGTCATTTCTAACCCTGAGACAAACCAATTAAAAACCACGGTACGTGGTAATTCTCTAACCTTCAAACAGTACCAAGGTTAAATTTTGAAAAGCTTTTGCAATCACACTAAGTATTCAAATATGGACAAGGACAGATCGGTACCACCAAACATCAGTAACGAAGACATGATAAAATTTTACTAGACAACACAAAAAGAAGGTCCTGACAAGGTAAACTCCCATTTAAACCGAGAGCGTCATCAGGTTGTCCGGAAGGGTAAGAATTAAGGGTTCATGTATCAAAATAAGCTTTACTTTTACCACACTGTAGAAAAACAACTAGATTTTGGATCCCATGACGTTTAATGTGTAAATCTCTGTCCGTGGCTGCTTTTGAATTTTCCTTTAGATAATGTTTGGTTATTTGTTACTTGTCATCTTTCGTACATCTTTCGATTTAATTCATCCGAATGATTGATTTGATCAGAACTAATTAAAAAGAAGTTGTCTAAATGGCCATCTGCAGAAATCAAACAATACCGTCGGTAATTACTTATCCTTAACTGCTGTCTAATTTGTAGACTAAACTTAGGACTCAAGTGTACCTTGGGAGAATTAAAATAACTATATACGATGAGACTTCTAATAGATATACCTGAAGAAATCTAAAGAGGTGCAACTAGAGAGAACAAAAGGAAAAAATATATCTGATGTTCTTAATACAAAAAATAACATTTTTAACTACAATAATTTCGTTCTATCGGAGACTGAATTTCAGTTACTAGCAATTTTGCTGAAAATATAATTTGAAAATTTACTATTTCCTATGGTAAATATAGTCGTCCAACAAGTGTTCCTTAAAATTTCAGGCAACAGGTTTAATAGTTAATAAACTACACGCAAAAACTGTATCTCAGTAGACTTCGCACAATTTTAACTTAACAATCTATTTTAAATTGAAGGTGTCTGTGGGGTATTAAGTATCATGACTGTATTTCATTTGATCTTTTTGTTTTTCGAAATAATTCGCTTAAATAATAAGATACCGAAGTTACTGTTTATTTATTTTCTGCATATGCACATTTCGACAACTTATGTCTCATCAGTGCAGATAAAACCAAAACATTTTGGAGTCCATTAATTCGAAAACGTGTAAAATCTGAAAACAAATAACCGAAAGGATCTAAATAGAAAAGTCGAATTCAGCTAAGGACAGAGCTATGCATGAGGGAGATACTCCTTTGTTTTCAACAAAATTTTGTAAAATCTAGATATTGCAAGTTTCCAAATAAAATCGGTTTTCGGGTCAGCACCGAAGTACTGAAGTATTATAAAATTATAGCTAAATTCCACCTAAACAATACCAAAAATCAACTGAATAACCTTGCCTGGAACCTGTGAAAACTTTTAAATGGTGTAAAATGTAAAAAGATAGTTATAAAGAAAGTACTTATATTTAAAATGGGAAATTGCAGCGTAATGCTAGATTGAAAACTTTTGAATGACATTTAATTAAGCTTTTGCAATACACCTAAAATATTGAAACACTAAAACAAACAAAATGTGAAGAGTTTAATTTTACGACCTTTCAATGGCAATTGCGTTAGAGTTGCTACAGGACACTACCGCTATGGAAGGCTATTAACACTTCCGCTATGGAAGGCTATTGGCACTACCTCTATGGAAGGCTATGGACACTACCGCTATGGAAGTTTGGCCAACCATAAAAACGGTTTAATCCACCATTTCTTTTGAAATGCCTGAACAAAGTCAGGACCATTACGGTCCACAATTTTTCCGGTGGTTTCCACCTGATTTGTCTTTTTGTCTAGTGGACTTCGGTTCTTGACAACTCTGTTCGGTAATTTTGTTATTACCCCCATTTTAAATATATATAACTTTGTGAAACAGTTAAAATTTATACAAAACTACACAAAAGACAATCATCCCAAAACAAATGAACACAAACAGAGGCGGATCAACGAGTTTGAGCGGGCGTAATTGAGGAGATAGAACAAATTTTGGTCAAAATCCAAATTTTAGTCTAAAAATATTTTGTTTTTTTTTGTCACTCTTAATCTGCACGTGACAAAAATAAACTAAAGGCAATAAAAAATATGGCAATAATTCAGAAATCTTTGTAATTTACAGTAAAAGTGATGATTTGGCCAAACTGACAACAGAGGTACACTACAAACTAGGTTGTATGACAAACGCGATGACTTCATTTTTCCCTTTCCTTTGTAGCAACATTCCAAAAGCACCAGCATATGGAGATTTCATCTCACAACTCATTTGCTACTCAAAGGCTTGTGGTCGATACAGTGACTTCCTTGATAGAGCTCAATTGCGTACAAATAGCCTACTTATGCAAGGGTACGTTACCAAAAACTTCAAGTCATCACTACAGAATTTTTACGGTTGACATCACGATCTTGTGGATCGCTATGGGATATCTGTTTCCAAGATGACAACAGATCTCTTTCCCTTTACAAATTAAGTTTGTTTTTCCTATATCGGATTTGATTTTACTACCGGAGTTGACATGTTCAACACGGCGGTTGTCTTATAAGAAGCAGGAGATGCTTACTCTACCGGTACACCTAATCTCACCCATGGTTTTTATTGGGTCCGTGTTGTTCATCTGTATGTGTGTCTTCATTTTTCTCTTTTTGTCGTGTACTAAAGTGGTGTCTTTGTTTCTTAGTGTTTCCGATGGTGCCATTGTCTATGGGTTGCTCGTTCTTTTGACTGACGGTTCGGTTCTCACTTACTTTATTTATCCTCACTAAATTAAGTCTGGGAGAATAAGACCCTAGCCTGATTAACACTGTTAATGTTAAAAAAAGTGGCAAGTTTTAACTTGGATACGCAGACATGAACAAATACCAAACGTGTAATCTTCCCTTCATGAATTCTAAAGTAGGTCGCCATCATGACAAGGGCAATCCTTACAATATCAGTGCAGCAGGCCAATGTGATACCCTTGTGGATTAATTGTGTGCCAATTTTAGCAGAATCATTTGTTTTATCAGTACTAAACCATTTTCATTCAGTGACAAGTTCAGAAAAACAAATTGGGTAGACTTAACCTTTTATGTCAGTTTCAATAATATAAAGGGTGAACTTTCATTGGAGAATTCGCAAATAAAAGGCGAATTTTATCTCCTTTGATACGTATGCAACATAAAATGAACAAAGAGAAAGGGTCCCCTTTTCGATATGAGCAGATAATATACATGTTACAGGGCAAATTGGAATCCAGGAGGATCCAGAATCCTCCTAGGGTAAATTGGAATTCTGATTTCTCCTAGGACAAATTGGAATTCTGATTTGCCCTGGTTTTAATCCAGTGTAAAATGGAATTCCAATTTCTACTAGGACAAATTAAGATATCTAGATTTGCCATAGGAGGATTCTGAATCCTACTGACTTATAAAAAAATGTAATATAGTAATAAACAACGTCATAATATGAAATGTAAGGAGATTTTCTTAATTTAAGCAGTACTTGTAAAACATTTTATTTCAGTGCACATATATTTAATCCCAATATTGATCTTTGATCTTATGACTAGATAAATTAACTTCAGGCGAAGTAACACATTCTAAATCCTTTTATATTATCTTTTCCAAAGATGGTAAAAGGAAAAAAATATTTTATTTTACAAAAGAGGATCTTATTGGTTTAGAGTCTATATTTTTCGGGTCTAAATGCTGTATACCCTGCTGCACTGACTGAGATCTAGCTTATTCAAGCGTGTCAAAAAATCGCCCACAAATCGAGATTTTCAGCATGTCTATGTGCAATTGTAATGGTAAATGTAATACTTTCACGTGTTCATTTCCGAAAGCTAATTGTTCCACAAAATTTCACATGAACATTTGAAGAAATGTTGCAATAAATAGGTGTGAGTTTAAGAAAAGATTGTAAATATGTTGCACTAGTAAATGTTTTAATCTGCCAATACTAATTTAGTTTTCCATTAATAAATATTCGATCTCATTGTTTGTTTATTTTAAGCAAATAAAAGAATCTGAACTGGTTTTAAATAATAGTAGGATCCGGAATCCTCCTAGCAATAATATCTAGAAAACCAGAAGGATCCAGAATCCTCCTAGGGCAAATCTGGATATCTCAATATGTCCTAGTAGAAATTGGAATTCCAATTTACGCTGGATTAAAACCAGGGCAAATCAGAATTCCAATTTGTCCCAGGAGAAATCAGAATTCCAATTTGCCCTAGGAGGATTCCAGATCCTCCTGGATTCCAATTTGCCCTGTAACATACAAATTAAATGAATAAACGTTTGAGATGCTTGTTCGGTTGAAAGTGGTAATTTCAGCTTCTTTCCATCCATTTACACTCCTATCCCCTTGTACTTTATTCTGTAGAAGCCTAGCCTACTTTTTATTTATCACATGTATCAGTGTCTTCTCGTCTACCGCTTAATATTAACTTTACAGCAAATTGTATTTGACGGACTTTTGTTGATAGGTTGTGAATAAGGTAGTTTTTCATACAAATTAATATATTTCACGTTTTTATTGTATCCAAGATGACATGAAATAGAATAATACAGTATACGTATATTAAAAAAAAGTATTAATATAAAGACAAACAACAGTGAAATTGATTCCAAGCATTTTGGGAAGAGATAATTCAGGATTGTGAATATAATGAATTATGAGTCATTCATGAAATATTGAGAAAATTAATATCTAATTACATTACGAGTAAATATTTTTTAAATCATGACTTTGTCAGAGTAAATTACAATAGATACTATTTATATTACATTAACAGAAATACTGTGCAGTCAGTACATACATACTATATAATTGCTAATGTCTGTTTTTACGTCAGCCTAGAATGTCTGCGTCAATATTACTATAAGGGTTTGATTTGCACTAGTGGTTGCATTAAAAGCAACTGGACAAGATGGTGTATTCTTTGCACTTAAACTCTAATTTGTATTTCCTCATTTCAGTAAATTATTACAATCTGTGGTCAATCCTACAATATTCTATGAAGCGTCAGGTACAGCAACTTCTCTGTCATTGTAAAATTCATAAAACAAAATACAAAAATACCAAAGTTGCCAAAAAAAGAGATCTTTTCAAAATTATATTTAGGACTGCTATCAATTCAAATTGCCGGCAAATAGTTTTCAATAAGTTTTTGCTCGAATTCATATGTTTTAGAGCTACTTTCCTAGACCATGTTGATCAAAAGCTTGGTTATGTTGTTAGCTTTGACTGCTAAGGAATTAACACAACGACTAACGGTTTGCATAACAAAATATTGGCGGAGATTTGATTTGTTTTCAGTATTCTAAGATTTATAAGACAATGTGTATGAACAAGTTTCTATTTTGAATAGATTTGGCCCACTTAATTTACACATATAGAAAAAAAAGAATTTAAATGAAAGTTTTAAGATTATGTATTACATCTCAGCAGGGTTGATCTGAGTCGGATCACCCCAGCAATCTCATCCCAGTTAGAACAAATAATATTTTTCGTTTTTTTTAAATTTTTTTAATACTTTGAGAACTGTTCAGTTTTATGGACTTGGTAAAATTTTATGTCCTACTATCCGTAAAATTTTAAACGATATAGTTAAACCTTGAAAAAAAACATTGATCATAGTGGAATTCGAACCAGGGTCGTGTCCTTTACTAGACTTCTACCTCACCTATCACAAAAAGAACTCGTTGGAATAATTACCGTGATCAAAATTGTATACAAACACTCATTGTGGCCACAATAAGGATATTTATTATAATTATAGTATAGAAAATTTATTTCGTGACATTATAAGCATGGAAATAATTTTTAAGAATGTATATAGGTTTTCCTTCACTTAATATATTACTTGGGATGTAAAATAGTTATCACAATCGGACTTGGTGTGTCTGTATAAGCTCACCCCGACGGCCGAATGTGATGCAAAATAGTTATCACACTCGGACTAGGTGTGTCTGTATAAGCTTAACCCGACGGCCGAATATGATGTATAACAGTTATCACGATCGGACATGATGTGTCTGTATAAGCTCACCCCGACGACCGAATGTGATGCAAAATAGTTATCACACTCGGACTTGGTGTGTTTGTATAAGCTTAACCCGACGGCCGAATGTGATGTATAATAGTTATCACACTCGGACTTGGTGTGTCTGTATAAGCTCACTCCACCGGCCTTCGTTCGTCGGGGTGATCTTATACAGACAAATCGAGTCCTCGTGTGATGGCTATTACTTATGTGTATATTACGAAACTTATTTTATAGAGTATTACAGAAAATTATAAAATATTTTGACATTTACAAAATAGAGATGATACTTCTTATTCGTACATGCTTTTATTGAAAACATTAAACCGTCTTTAATCATTAGGATTTCTGTGAAAATATGTTGTTCATTGAAATCTTTAAAATACTGTCAAAAATAAAGTCTCCGCACATTTATCGTATGCATTTCGACAATTTTAGTTTCATTTCAAAGCAAGCAAGCAATAGCATTTGGTAAACATGGTCTAGGGAAATAAAAAAAACTTTACACTAAAACTGTTTAAGAATTTTTATTGAAATGCAGAAGACGTGCGTAAATGACTCGGGAATAAATGTTAGATTTATAATTTGAAGTTATACATTTTGTCGCAAGACACCGGAAACTATAAAACATTTTCTCTGAGAATGCAGTGACACACACAAAAAATTTTGCCTATTGTGAATTATTTTCAAAAATTGTCTGTTGTTGAAAATGTACTGTTTTGTTTTGAGGCTGATGTTGGACAGGCTAGAAACAATCGTTTCGGTGTTAAAAATATTATCATGCATATCTAAAACAATTTACCATGCAAACAACGTGGAATAGAATTTTGAAATACCACATAAAAATGAGAGATATGCTGTCTAAGCATTTCAGTTATGTTGTACTTGTTATTGAGAGAATATCGCATATGGATACACTATCATAATTCCAATTGCTAATGCAACGTCTAATTTCATTGGTCAACGTCATTAACCACAAAAAAGTTATTTCTCGATAAACTTTTCTTGCCCATTAATACACTACGACGTTAAAGGATGACGTAAAAATCAGTGACAACATTGTTCAAAGTTCAAAGTATTGGAATTATAAGAAATAAAAGTAATTTTTGAGGAGTTTATGGATGTGTAAACGCGCCCTTTCACTCACAAACTCTACATAAAGTCCTTCGGACTTAATTTAGTTTGTGAGTGAGTCGGCCGCGTTTACACATCGATAAACTCCTCCAAAATTACTTTTATTCCTATAATACTTCCAAATTTTTGCATTTTATTACCTTGCTATTTCAAATGTTATTCTGACAATTCTATTTTTAGGGCCCACATCTCACGGTTTTATCATTCCTATTAGTTATTTTGTAACTCGGTGGGTGCCCTGCGGTTGTTTATATATTGTGAGCCTTTATGTCGGACAACGGATGGCAACAGTTGTAAGGATACTTTGCCAGTTAATTCTATGTTTGTTGAGGATCATGCATCCATTGGGTATGCATTTGGGTAGGTTTGGGTACCCATAAACCGGTTTAACCCTACCGCTAGCTCTTGCTAGTGCCGGTACCAAGTCCGGCTATCCCGAGTTCCTATCGTTGTCCATGTTTGTCTTTTGTCATTTTATTGTTTTTCTCGTGCGGTTCCCTGGTGGATTGTGGCATGTGATTGTGGTTTACGGCCATTGTAGGTGTTTCCTATTATCTTTCTTATATTAATGCATGCTCTTTATGTACTTCAGTTATGGTGCACTTGTTCTTGAGAGAATATATGATGCATAAGGACACGACATTTGAGCCAATTCATAACTCATTTGAGCCAAAATTAATCAACGTTTGAGCCAAATAAAATCCACATTTAAGCCAAAAAGAAACTAGTCATTTGAACCAGCCAACAAGTAGGCCTTAAAAAGTTTGCATTCAGTTCTCTCTCTAAATTGCCAAACAAAAGTAAAAATCCTGAAGTTACTAAGTACATTTCCTAAATTTCTGGGATGATTTTGTTCACTTTTTTCAATAAAAATTGATTTAACACAAAACAGTTTCGTATTCCAGTAAATTTCGTAAATTATAAAACGTGATTTCAATTTACAAAAAGTGTTCACTACTATCGCCATATTGTCTTTATGTACCTTTATAGAATGGAGTTGGTTGTGTCAGAAACAAACAAAGGAAAGAAAAGTTTAGTTTTTGATGGATTTGCATTCCGTTTCGTATCATTGCTGAAGATTTCAGAGATATCTTGGCGATGCACAAAAAATAATTGCACATCTAGACTGAGACTGAAAACAGATTCTGACTGTAAAATTATTGTGAAATCAACAAATGAACATAAACATCCCAGCGATGAAAGAAAGCTTGAACGACAACAAGTAAGTTGAATGAAAAGCTTCAGACATTTCTGCACGTCCCTCGAAAGTCATTAAACAAACACTGAAAGAGATGCATGAATCAACACTGCTTCCATCCGATCTAAAATCTTTATCCCAATCGTTATACAGGACAAGACGGAAAGATTATCCGGTACTTCCGAAGAACCGGTTAGAAACGCATCAATGTCTTGACATTGTTACCATTGAAACAAACAAGGGTGAACCGTTTTTAGTGTACGACAATGCAGAGTCAGAAATTATAATTTTCGCTTGCCGTTCTAATTTACAGTGCATGTGTGAAGATGATGATGTTTTATAGATGGAACCTTTAAGTGTGCTCCAAATTTTTTCTGTCAGTTATATTGAAATTCACGGTTGTAAGAATGGGAATCATGTGCCATTTCTTTTTGCTCTTTTGCAGAGGTGATAATTTGACCTTTTATGAAATTTTGGAAAGCAGTATTTCGACTATGCTCACATCAGCGTCTCAGTTTTCAACCTAAGACAATTAATGTTGATTTCGAATCGGCTATGGTTAATTCTTTGCGAAATCTTTTTCCGACATCAGACTTCAAAGGTTGCCGTTTCCATCTTGGACATGCCTGGTTCCGTAAAATACAGGCCCTTGGTTTGGCGTCTGATTACAAAAACAGATCTAGCGAACTTAGTAAGTGGATTTCTCTCTTCTTTGGTATGCCGTACCTGCCTACTGATGAAATCGAGGACACCTTCGAAGCAGAAGTAATGCCGGATGCGCTAAAAATTCAGTGACTATATTCTTGAAAACTATTTTACTGAACAGTCAAAATTTCCACCTACCATGTGGACTGGAAAGCCTGACGAAAATCTTAAACGCACAAACAACGGTCCTAAAGCATTTCACAGTCACTATAATGGACAATTTTATTCGTCTCACCCATCAATATACACATTTATAGACGCCTTGAAACAAATACAAACAGCTACTTTCATAAAGTTCCGTGGAATTGATGCACCCGCTGTCCAACGCCGAAATGAAAAAGAAAGACTTAACATATGTGTTATGATCTCATGTTCATTTACTCCATATCCTTTCGTAAAATATTGCAACAATACTCAAAATTAGAAACGGGTGTTATAGCGAGATCTACATACTTAAAGTCAATGGAATTAAAATTTTCAGCTAGAACTGACTTGTGACTTTTTGCTTTTTATTCGTGAATGTTGCTTTTATAGACACTTTATAGGACTTTTGACATATATTTATTAATGTTGCAATTTGCTTTTAGTGCTATTTTAAAGTGATATTTTATATACTAATTTTTAACTTTAAATGAAGCATTGATATTTTTATCTTAATATTTAATAAGTATATCTGATAAGCAAATACAGTTTTTTAATAGTACATTGATTGGAATAAATATACGTGTAACAATTTTACAAAAGATAATCAGAAACTAAAATTTTGTATGTATCTAGAATAGAATTAGCTATGTCATCCCTTTGCATCCGTCGTCTGTCTTCACATTCTCAAAGTTAACTATTACACTCTACGCTTAGGTAAGACTCCGGTTATTAGCTCTAATGTGGAAAATATTTTGGCTCAAATGAGGAAGGTCAATTTTCAAAAATTGGCTCAAATGTCGTGCAGCCGTTTGTTGAGGATCATGCATCCATGGGTATGTATGTTCTTTATATATATTCCAGTTATGATGCACATGTTCTTGAGAGAATATATGATGCATATGGACACACCATCATATTTTCAAATTTTGGCATTTTATTAATTGATTGAAATTTCCAAATGTTATTCTGACCGCCTGTTTATAATGCCTACATTTCACTATTTTCTAATGCCAATTTTACTAACAATTGTTTTGATAAATTCCCTGTGTTTATGTCTATATGTTTTTGACGTCACTGAGACGTACGTAAAAAAGGCTACAGAATAATTCATCAATGTTTGACAGCTTGGAAATTCAGATTTTTAATATTTTGGACAATTTCTTCCATGCCACCATGGTGTGACAACACTTGGATTATATTACAAGGGTTATACAAAACCAGTGTGACAATTACCATTGAAAACATTTCTTCTGAAGCATTAACTTAAAATTTTGTACATCGTCTTTGGAAGCCTTCATTTATTGTGAGCTAAAAGCAATTCCTCTGCTTTTGCTGCTGATGAGAGATTACTCCATGAAACACGTGTACAGTATAACGAAATTTACTGTTGATTATGCAACTTCGTATTTAAGTATTTTTTACCCAATCATAAGAATCCCAGGAAAATAGTGAACTCTGTATTTAAGGGTCTTATTGATGCCAAGCCCCTTTTGATCATTTAGGTTATTTGTTCTATATCAGCTTTTACACATCTTTCGATTTCTGGATTTCCAAATGTATTAACTTTATGTGCACTGTAAAAACATACGATGTTGATATGGAATTCTGTAGAAAATAAATTTATTTCACGCTAACTTCGGTATTTCCTTATTTCACGGTAACTTCGGTATTTCCTTATTTCATGGTAACTTCAGTTTTTCCTCATTTCACGGTAACTTCGGTATTTCATTATTTCACGGTAACTTCGGTATTTCCTTATTTCACGGTAATCGGCATTTCCTTATTTCACGGTAACTTCCGTATTTCCTTATTTCACGGCACCTTCGGTATTTCCTTAATTCATAGTAACTTCGGTTTTCCCTTATTTCACGGTAACTTCGGTTTTCCTTATTTCACGGTAACTTCGATATACATTGTATCTTTATTTCACGGTAACTTCGGCATTTCCTTATTTCACAGTAACCTCGGTATTTCCTTATTTACATATAATGCTGTCTTGAATTCAAAATGAAAGGATGCGGAGTAATCTGTCTAAATCTGAATTGTACGTCACTTTTGTCATGTCTTTAAAGCACACAAACACGATTAGCCTTGTTTCAACTTCTTTTGATCTGTTGCAGCATAGGTTTAAGGGGATTTGAGTGAAGTCTGCATTTGTTACCAATAGCAATTATTAGTATTTTCAATAATGAATTCATATAGATTTACGCTTATTTATTAATGGTTTTGGGGCAAAAAGACATCAGTACTTGTACACAGATACTGAAGTTAAAACTGAGGATCTGCGATACTTTTCCATTCCCCAGGAAAAACAAAACATCAACAGGATTCTTAAGTATGTCTATCAGATTTCACAGCTTTTAATCGAAAAAGATAGCATTAGAGTATTAATGAACATGTAAAAAAAACTATATCATATATCTTAGAAACGTGATTTCATGTAAATTGACTGCCCATGCATGTCAGTTAGAGGCTTAACCTTTCTATCCTTATTTAAAATTGATACAAATGTAGACGTTTGAAACTTTAATTCAATAGACACCATCTGAAAGGTGGAAATCGGTTGGATCACTGTCATAGTAGGAGCAATGTACATTTGACTCTTGAAAAAAGGTCACTAATATTGTAATAAACAGTATTGGTTTCATTGCAATTATTAATTTAAAGAAAGTTAAATCTATTTTTTTTTTTGGTTTTACTTTGATAATGATCTCATCGATTCGCGCCTGGCAGACAGTGTTGGGGGCAATTAAATCTCTGAAATAATTTTGCATTTTGTATGTTACATTTGTTTTTTTATAAAGAACAAAGAGAGAAAAAGTACAAGTTAAGATTTTGAACTGGGTTTTTGTCCTGGTAGCATCTTATCAGTAGAATAATTATTAGCCAAAAAGATATTAGAATTAATTTTGTCTAAATAATCTATTTTTTAGGCTTTGATTATAAAAAACTGAAGTAACTGCAAGTCTAGTTTCAGCATATGTCCATTTCGATAATTTATGTCTCTTCAGTGAAGATCAAATGAAAACATTAGGAAGACCATTAACCAAAACATCTGGAAAATTTAATATAGAACAAACCAAAACTATTAGTTTTATTTGTGAAAAACCATCTCTATAGGTTTTTTGTATCTGTTAAATATACATGGTCATATATCTTATAATATTTTGTCTGTTGGCGATTAACACCAAATGATCAAGCATTCATAGCAATCATTCTGTTGTTCAAATGTGTGTTTTAACTGATTTTTTGCCTCATTGCGATTGTAAAACTGATGTTAAGCATGGACTGTACTTGTATATATTACGGTAAATTGTATAACTTATATTTTTCTGATATCATTTGATGGTGTGATAATAGTCAAAAGAACCCAAGAAATAAATAAATACCGAAATTGAAGTGAATTTTAATTCTGCAGATGGCCATTTCGACAACTAAAGTCTCTTCAGTGCAAATGAAATTCAAACAATTGAAAGATCAAAGTTCAAAACAAACAGTACCAATATTATGACATGACAAGTATAAAATATCAAACAGTTATAAAGTGGGCTATGTAATGATGTAGTGATGAACGTTAGATCCTTGTAATAATCTGTTAAAATAGTAAATCATGCGGGAAAGTGGTATGCTTAGTTCATTTTGATATTTTATTATGTCTTTAGTGAAGTTGGAACACTCTGAAGAATGAACATCTAAAGTGTGTATACAACCAAGTTATAGAGATAATTATACAATATTGTGCTTTATTGAAAAAAAAATAAATGGGATAAACTTAATTGAAATATATTCACGTGAATAATTTAAAACAAACGACACTGAAACAGAATATTTATTTCATAAATTACATAGAATGGCACATCATACACTTAAACCAGTGTTGCAATAGGGAAGTCACCTTAGTATTTAATTAAAAAAAACACTTCAAAAAAGGAAATAACCATAAGCCTTTCCTGTTGAAAATTCATTCGGCGAAAAGGGTAGTAAAGGCATGTCATATTAAATGTAAAATTAACTCCGTCTGAATCAGAAAACTTTGTTTCCCTTATTATATCGATGAATATGAACCAATTTAGTTTGCTTTGTTAATACATTAATAAGGATAATTAAACTTCATCATAAAATATATATGAAAATGATATATTTAAACAAAAATTCAATAATTTTACCAATAAAATCAGTATATTTATTTAAATAAAGTGTAATCAAGTTATAGATACTCACCTCAAGATGTTCATTCTTTACAGCTAACCGTAATGCAGTACGTCCCAGGGCGTCAATACAGTCCACATTCAGATTAGGATTATCCTGTAGGATTCGCTTGACAGTAGGTATATCTCCAAATTCTGCGGCATGAAGGAACTCCTCTTCTGTATCAGCAAGCTGCCAACGTTTATAAGATTTATTTAATAAAAATACATTCACAAAAACATCATCTTTATCAATTTTCATTTTTCGTTTGTCCTCCTTTTTAAACTTAAATCTGGAAGAATCGAAATGAAAATGATTATTATTTACAAATGGTCCATCCATTGACATATCAACACTTATTATCCCTTCAAATTACTTCGTAATTTACGCTCATTATCCTTTCTAACAATCACAGTCAATTACTGAATTCTATTATTATTATTATTGATGCAGTAATTATTAATAAGAATTTATAATAATAAAAGTTATTCGTTCGTAATCCAGAGTCATCATGAAAAATTAAAGATATTAGTAACGATTAACGATACTGAATATAGAACAAAAGCAGTGTGTGTTATCGCCCTTGCTCTTCAACCAATCCCCGGTAGCTTTCATTGATTAATGAGTTGATATAAGATAAAGATTGATTGAACAGTTAAAATGTGGTGTGTTTTGGTAAACACTGTGTTGAAGTATTTATTTAACTAGAATTTAATCCACTAAAGCAACTTGTAACAAATTAAAACAAGACATTTTCTACCGGTCTTAATTATGAGCCTATTTCAACAAAATTAAGAATTGAAACGTGAATGAATATCATTTTCAAACAGTTATATTAGATTTTTTATGACAAAAACTGTAAGGATTAAATTTGATACGACAATGCTTTATGTTATAGCAGTGTTGATGGTTCTAAACAGTTCGTAAACATATTTTAGTATGTAAGCAGTCGCAGAGAAATCAGAGAAATCCGGTAAATGTTAATGATGCTGCATGTTTTATCAGCAAAGATTTTTCCACACCCTTATTTTTGT
>MJUU01000692.1:56684-83199 GCA_002080025.1 Modiolus philippinarum
TATAATTGTATAATATGTATGCAGACTATTTTTATACAGAAGTTTCAAAGGAGACTGAAACTATCACATTTTCGGATCTATTGGTTCTACTTCGTATGTTGTAGCTTAAACATTGATGGGTTCTTGTAAATAGATGATTTTAAAATGACACTACGTGAATGCATTACAAATGTCAAAATTACCTCTACGTTTCAAACACGAAGTTCCCTATTCAAAATGTTTCTCTAGAATTTAGTTTTGGTCCGATTTTACCGTTAAAATAAGTTTTCCAAAAAGGTGAAGTAATTTAAGGAATAATTAACGGTACCCATATATTTATATTGTTTTTACCACGGGTTGGTACTTTATAGCGTAAATTCCACTATAACGTGTTCTCATTCGAAGATGGTTAATATGGGACATGCAAGAAAGCGAAAATGATCTTGAAACATTCTACCTAATCTATAGTCGCTCATAGACAACATTAGAAACATGCATTTGCCATTGTGCATGCATTCTAATTTGGCTGACGTGAGACATGTTAGTCTTGAGACATTCTACATAACCAAGTGGCTCGCGTGTAAAATGTAGATCACAGTCAGCATTCGACGCGCGAATTGCAATTGTTATCCATAGATGCATCATGCAGTCCAATATGATTGATGCAGGACATGTTAATGAGTGGAATTGGACATTAGCTTTATAATGGCTGATGTTAAATAATAGGTGAAAGGATGGCCCTACCTTACCCGTGTAGAACTAGAAACTATTCAGTTTGAATTTTTACTGATGTACACGACTTTTCATTATAATTCAAAACAAAAATGATCACTTTCCGAACCAAGTTTTCAGAGTCATTGTATAAAAACTGTTGCATAAGTGGTGTTGTTGACATCATATCCTCTTTATCTTAGTGGATACAATGCTGATAAATCTTAAGCAAAACAATGAGTATCTAAAATCTTTAACAATAGTTTGGCGAAATATTTTTACAAAATCAAATTTAACATTTCATAAAAACCACACCAGCCTTGGCAGATTTCTTCATTTAGTGTACTGTTTAAAAGAGCCGGACAAATAGTTTTCTTCGATAGTTTGAAAAAACATCATGATTCAAAGTAAAAATTAACCTTTTTCACTTTTTTTTAATCTTAGTAACACTAATGACTAATTTCTATCAAAATCTACATCATGCCAGTTAAAATATGCTTTTAATAAAAATTATTTCTTGATTACTTGACCTGTGCCAATTTAACTCAAAATGAATCCTATGAATCCTAGAATATGTTTAACAGAAGGTGTCTTATTGAATTGTACAGGTAGTTTTGACATTGGTAAAACAATTATTGACAAGTAACTACATTTAAAAGAGGTTGCTATTTCAGAACTCCTATCTGCACTGAAGATAACTTAACGAAATACGCATAACTTAGCGAAATACGCATGTGCTGAAACTAAATTCATAGTACCTTTTGGTATTTTGTTATTAATTACCACTGGGCCGGAGCCTCTACTGGTGGACTGTTAATCCTCGAGGGTATTCACCAACCCAGCAGCTAGTACTTCTGTGTTGGTCGAAAACCGATTTAATTTGAAAACTTGCAAAATCTAAAATTTGAGAAAAATTTGTTCAAAACTAAGGAGTCTCACACTCTTGCATAGCTCTGTCCTTAGCTGATTTTGGCTTTTCTATTTGCGCGTATGCAGAGACTAAATTCACAGTAACTTCGGTTTTTGTAATATAGCTTCTTGTTTTCTCTAATTCCTGAAATATAATTTTCCGGTATAATAAATTTGATTTCCCCACATTTATTTGAGGTTTTTATAAAAAGGGTGAGTAGATGGGATATTGTCTCCTTGACATTTACCCCATTTCCTTTCTTTTTCATATATATAAATTGACGACATAAAATAACAATTATCCTGTTTAAACTATTTTACAGCGATGGAAACGTTCAACATTCCCTACCACACGCACACGATTCACACGATGAACGCACACGATTCACACGTTGAGCGCACACGATTCGCACGATGAACGATACAGAAAGTTCTCAATCGTGTATCGTGTACCGTGTATCGTATACCATGTACCGTGTAACGTGCACCGTGTCGGTTAAATAATCTTATATATTTTCATGAAACGAACTCGAAATGAAAAAATATGAGCGGGCAATAAAAGTCGAGAGTTGACAGTATAAATAAAATGGTAATTTACAATGTGACACATATAGATAAAACAACTGTTAATTATGACAAAAGAAAATAGTCGGTTTTCCATATGAAACAGCATTTATGACATCAGTGTTGCAATCTTTCTCTCAGAAACTAAACTATCTCCACTTTTGCCGTAACAATATCATAATAGGGCCGGCTAAAAAAACTTAAAATTGTTTAATTTTGTCAGCAAAAAAAAATCAAATAAAAAAAAATAATGATTGAAATGAACAATGTAAATAAAAAAAAAGTAAAATTAAATAAAAAAGTCCTGATATATAGTAATAAAAGATGCTGCAAAATCAGCCACAATCACCTAAGAAAAGAAACATTACTTTTAAATTGCATTTAGATCATACTGAAACTTTCCATAATTTAACAATAAATATTCTATTTATCTTATTTTATACCAGTGTCTGCAATACTAAAACTTCATATAATTTAACCATAAAAATAAAAGAAAGGGGGCGTTTTCTGTATTTAATATTATACCGGTGTCCGCAATACCAAAACTTTATGAAATTTAACCATAAATATAAAAGAAAGGGAGCGTTTTCTGTATTTAATATTATACCACTGTCCGCATTACTAAATTTGGTAAAATTTAACCATAAATATAAAAGAAAGGGGGTGTTTTCTGTATTTTATATTATACCGGTCTCCGTAATACTAAAACTTTATGAATTATAACCATAAATATAAAAGAAAGGGAGCGTTTTCTGTATTTGATATCATACCGGTGTCCGCAATACTAAAACTTAATAAAATCTAACCATAAATATAAAAGAAAGGGAGCTTTTTCTCTATTTAGTATTATACCGGTGTCCGCAATACTAAAACTTTATAAAATTTAACCATCAATATAAAAGAAAAGGAGTATTTTCTGTATTTCATATTATACCGGTCTCCGCAATACTAAAACTTTATAAAATTTAACCATAAATATAAAAGAAAGGGAGATTTTTCTCTATTAAGTATTATACCGTGGTCCGCAATACTAAAACTTTATAAAATTTAACCATAAATATAAAAGAATGGGAGCTTTTTCTCTATTTAGTATTATACCGGTGTCCGCAATACTAAAACTTTATAAAATTAAACCATAAATATAAACGAAAGGGAGCTTTTTCTCTATTTAGTATTATACTGGTGTCCGCAATACTAAAACTTATAAAATTTAACCAAAAATATAAAGAAAGGGAGCTTTTTCTCTATTTAGTATTATACTGGTGTCCGCAATACTGAAACTTTATAAACTTCAACCATAAATATAAAAGAAAGGGAGCATTTTCTGTATTTAATATGATACGGTGTCCGCAATACTAAAACTTTATAAAATTTAGCAATAAATATAAAAGAAAGGTAGCTTTTTCTCTATTTAGTATTATACCGGTGTCCGCAATACTAAAACTTTATAAAATTTAACCATCAATATAAAAGAAAGGGAGTATTTTCTCTATTTAGTATTATACCGGTGTCCGCAATACTAAAACTTTATAAAATTTAACCATAAATATAAAGGAAAGGGAGCGTTTTCTGTATTTCATATTATACCGGTCTCCGCAATACTAAAACTTTATAAAATTTAACCATAAATATAAAAGAATGGGAGCTTTTGCTCTATTTAGTATTATACCGGTGTCCACAATACTAAAACTTTATAAAATTTAACCATAAATATAAAAGAAAGGGAGTATTTTTGTGTATTTAGTATCATACCGGTGTCCGCAATACTAAAACTTTATGAAATTTAACCATCCATATAAAAGAAAGGGAGCTTTTTCTCTATTTAGTATTATACCGGTGTCCGCAATACTAAAACTTTATAAAATTTAACCATCAATATAAAAGATAGGGAGCGTTTTCTCTATTTAGTATTATACTGGTGTCCGCAATACTAAAACTTTATAAAATTAAACCATAAATATAAAAGAAAGAGAGCTTTTTCTCTATTTAGTATTATACTGGTGTCCGCAATACTAAAACTTTATAAAATTTAACCATAAATATAAAAGAAAGGGAGCTTTTTCTCTATTTAGTATTATACTGATGTCCGCAATACTGAAACTTTATAAACTTCAACCATAAATATAAAAAAAGGGAGCATTTCCTGTATTTAATATTATACGGTGTCCACAATACTAAAACTTTATAAAATTTAACAATAAATATAAAAGAAAGGGAGTATTTTCTGTATTTAGTATTATA
Organism: Modiolus philippinarum; assembly: GCA_002080025.1. Taxonomy (NCBI): domain Eukaryota; kingdom Metazoa; phylum Mollusca; class Bivalvia; order Mytilida; family Modiolidae; genus Modiolus; species Modiolus philippinarum. The sequence goes on from MJUU01000692.1 coordinate 61,089, forward strand.
CCGTTGTCTGCAATACTGAAACTTTATAAACTTCAACCATAAATATATAAAAAAGGGAGCGTTTTCTGTATTTAATATTATACCGGTGTCCGCAATACCAAAATTTTTTAAAATTTAACCATAAATATAAAAGAAAAAGGGAGTATTTTCTGTATTCCATATTATACCGGTGTCCGCAATACTAAAACTTTATAAAATTTAACCATAAATATAAAAGAAAGGGAGCTTTTTCTCTATTTAGTATTATACCGGTATCCGCATACTAAAACTTTATAAAATTTAACCATAAATATAAAAGAAAGGGAGCGTTTTCTCTATTAAGTAATATACCGGTGTCCGCAATACTAAAACTTTATGAAATTTAACCATAAATATAAAAGAAAGGGAGCGTTTTCTGTCTTTAATATTATACCGGTGTCCGCAATACTAAAACTTTATAAAATTTAACCATAAATATAAAGGAAAGGGAGCTTTTTCTCTATTTAGTATTAAACCGGTATCCGCATACTAAAACTTTATAAAATTTAACCATAAATATAAAAGAAAGGGAGCTTTTTCTCTATTAAGTATTATACCGGTCTCTGCAATACTAAAACTTTATAAAATTTAACCATAAATATAAAAGAAAGGGAGTTTTTTGTCTAGTAAGTATTATATCGGTGTCCGCAATACTGAAACTTTATAAAATTTAACCATAATATAAAAGAAAGGGAGCATTTTCTGTATTTAATATTATACCAGTGTTCGCAATACTAAAACTTTATAAAATTTAACCATAAATATAAAAGAAAGGGAGCTTTTTCTCTATTTAGTATTAAACCGGTATCCGCATACTAAAACTTTATAAAATTTAACCATAAATATAAAAGAAAGGGAGCTTTTTCTCTATTAAGTATTATACCGGTCTCTGCAATACTAAAACTTTATAAAATCTAACCATTAATATAAAAGAAAGGGAGCTTTTAGTCTAGTAAGTATTATATCGGTGTCCGCAATACTGAAATTTTATAAAATTTAACCATAAATATAAAAGAAAGGGAGCATTTTCTGTATTTAATATTATACCGGTGTCCGCAATACTAACACTTTATAAAATTTAACCATAAATATAAAAGAAAGGGAGCTTTTTCTCTATTTAGTATTATACCGGTATCCGCATACTAAAACTTTATCAAATTTAACCATAAATATAAAAGAAAGGGAGCGTTTTCTGTATTTAATATTATACCGGTGTCCACAATACTAAAACTTTATAAAATTTAACCATAAATATAAAAGAAAGGGAGCGTTTTCTGTATTGAGTATTACACCAGTGTCCGCAATACTAAAACTTTTTTTTCGGCCATTGTAGGTGTTTCCTGTTATCTTTTTTATTCCATTTTATAATATTTAACCATCAATATAAAAGAAAGGGAACTTTTTCTCTATTTAGTATTATACCGGTGTCCGCAATACTAAAACTTTATAAAATCTAACCATAAATATAAAAGAAAGGGAGCTTTTTCTCCATTTAGTGTTATACTGGTGTCCGGAATACTAAAACTTTATAAAATTTAACCATAAAAATAAAAGAAAGGGAGCTTTTTCTCTATTTAGTATTATACCGGTGTCCGCAATACTAAAACTTTAAGAAATTTAACTTTAAATATAAAAGAAAGGGAGCTTTTTCTCTATTTAGTATTATACCGGTGTGCGCAATACTGAAACTTTATAAAATTTATCCATAAATATAAAAGAAAGGGAGCTTTTTCTCTATTTAGTATTATACGGGTGTTGGAAATACTAAAACTTACATAATTGAACCATAAATATAAAAAAAGGCACTTTTTCTCTATTTTATATTATACCGGTGTCCGCAATACCTAAAGTTGATGTACTTTAACAATAAATATTAAACAAAGTGTACTTTTTCTTTATTTTATATTATACCAGTGTCTGCAATACTAAAAACCATAAATTTAAAAGAAAGTGCACTTTTTCTCTATTTTATATTATACCAGTGTCCACAATGATTAAACCGTATAATAAGTTTCATCTGATTAGGCTTCTATTCTTCTACTATATTGAACAGCCTGCATTAATAAAATTGAATATTTTATGTTGATTAAATAAAGGTTTGTGTTCCTCACCAATAACTGTTTTTGTGACAAAAATCGGCAGTGATACTTAATCTGATAATATTTTATTTTCTTCTTGTAAAATCGGCGGTTGAAAAACAAAATTGTGTGGTGCAGAAAATTGGCAATCCTATCTATAAAATGCGGAATTTAAATGAAACGAGTAAACGCACGTTACACGATACACGCAATGAACGTTACACGATACACGATGAGCGCACACGATTTACACGATGACACGATGAGCGCTAATTTGGGAATGTTGAACGTTTCCATCGCTGTATAATTTAAAAACAAACGGTTATCATTTTTAAAAATGAAATTTGAAAGAAGAATTTTAAACCTATTGTCCATATGTGAAGCAGTGCTTTGACTGGTCCTTATCTGTCTGATGGTCACAAGTGCAAAATAAAAGATATTAGATCCGTCAATCTCACTTATAGATATATACTACTCAACAAAAGAAACAATACACAATTAATTTCTAGATATTTTCAGTATTTCATTTTCACACTTAAAAGTTTCTCCTTTATGTACTTATGTTTTCAACGTCAAAATGTATTTGTTTATTCCGTTTTGAACCAATTCTGAAACGGATACGATAAAAATCCGGAATGGAAAATGCCCGATGCTCGAGTTCACCGTTAACTGATGGAAGATTCAAATTGTTTGATGTCCATAATTGAGACACTTCTCATCAGTTAAACCATTTGTCATTTTAAAAAAGTGAAAAACTATTTCTCATTTAGATGCCCCGTTCAATCCAAAATCATTTTTGTAAATTTTGTAAATTCTGTGAACCACGTTCCATCAACTGGGAACAAAATTTCAAACTTCTTATGGATCCTGTAGAGGACTACGCCAGAAAATTGATTTAGCGTGAACAAGATGAAGACCTTGATTCCCTTTCGGAGTGGATTAAGCTGTGAAGTCAATGATTTTTAAACGAATCAATAAGCTACGAGGGTCAATGATAACTAAAGCGTCATCAATTTTCAAAAATGCTGATGTGGTCAGTTACTTTTCCTCCATTCAAGACAAATATGTAGTCGTTCCTGTCAAAAAATATCATTTTTATTTGCAAAAATCATTACATAAATTGTAAAAAAAAAGAACTAGGAATTGATAATCCCAAAGGCAATCTAACTTGCGCAGATACTACTATGTCAAAGGAGGAGATATTACAAAACCATAAATCTGTATTGCTTTCATTTAGGATTTCCACCAAGGATGAAGACACAGATCTTCCTTCTTTGTACTGGGTACCAAAATTACTTAAATGCCCATACAAAGAACGATACATCGTTGGATCTGCCAGATGTTCTACAAAACCTATATCTTAATTGCTAACCTCCATCTTGAGAGCTGTTAATGAGGGCCATAAAAATACTGTGATACTTGCTTTTCAAGAAGCGGTGTAAATGAAATGTGGATTTTGAAAAACTCCGAAGATCTTCTTGACATCTGAAACTCTTGATCATTATCACACTGCAACAGCATTAAAACTTTCGACTTCTCCACACTCTACACTACTATTCCTCATGAACAACTAAAATCTCTGCTGAAAGGTTTAATTCATAGATGTTTCTCACGAAAGAACGGTGAATGAAGATATATGTACATTGTTGCAGGTAGAGAACAAGCCTACAGTGTGAAAAATGACTCCGAATCGAAGAAAAATTATACAGAGGAACAAGTGATTAAAATGTTAGAGTTTCTGATCGACAATATATTTGTCCAGTTTGGAGGACGTGTTTTTCAACAGACTATCGGAATTTCTATGAGCACAAACTGTGCACCTCTCATAGCCGATCTGTTTCTTCACTTTTATGAGGCTGAATTGATCGAAGGACTTCTTCAAAATAAAGGGGAAAAATGGCCCAAATCCTTTAATTTTAGCTTCCGTTATATAAATGATCTTTTGTCACTAAACAACTCTCGCTTTTGGAAGTTTCTTCATCTGATCTATCCAAAAGTGCCCTAAATCAAAGATGCTACAGACACTTCCACATCGGCCTAATTCATTGACCATCATCTTGAAATTGACAACAGAGGTAGACTTCAAACTAAGCTTTAAGACAAACGCGATGACATAATTTTTCAAATAGTCAACTTCCCTTTTCTTTGTAACAACATCCCAACACCGCGGAGTTTACATACGGAGTTTACATCCCCAAGCTCATCCGCTATTCAAGAGCCTGTAATCGATATAGTGATTTTCTTGATAGAGCCCGGTTGTTCACAAATAGGTTACTTCAACAAATGTATGTTATCCAAAACTTGAAGTTAACCCTCCAGAAGTTTTACGGTCGACATCACCACCTTGTGGACCGCTACGGGATATCTGTTTCTCGCCTAGGAGATCGAGAAATCTCGTGATTTTTGGGGTGTGAGATATTTCTATCTTACTCCTTTGCGGGGGGCTATCTCACTTCAATCGTAAGCACGTGCAAAAAAATCAAAATGTCTGCCATCGCTTCAAATGTTCATGCGATTTATCCAGTATTATTTGTTGTATGATTTAATGAATCTTGCTTTTTATATAAAGAATGAATAAGTACCTTTCAAACAGTAATTTATCATGAACAGCAAGATATGCGATTTATATATAAACATAGATTTAAAATTTCGCGCCAATAGTTGAAAACGAAGTTGCTGTCCAGCTTCAGTAAACGTATACCAATTGTGACGTCATATTTTTACAGGGAACGTTTTTGATATTTCTTTGTGAAAGTCAGAGGTGGTCATGGTTTTGCGGGTAATTGTAGAACGTAAAGGCGAGAAAAAGTATCAAACCCTCTTGAAAAGGTTAGATAGGCTGATCTCAAACCCTCAGTCTAAGATATCTTTTATCCATCCATCGGCAAGCCTCGGGACGGACATGATATCTTAGCCTTCGGGTTTGAGATCAGCCTATCTCACCTTTTCCCTTGGGATAGATACTATATTTCCCAGATGACAACAGATCTTTCCCTTTAAAGCTAATTTGTTGTCTCCTCTCACGTATTTGACTTTACTACCGGATTTGACATGTTCAACACGGCGGGTGCCTTATAAGAAGCAGGAAATGCTTACTCTACCGATGCACCTGATCTCACCCATGAATTTTATTGGGTCCGTATTGTTCATCTTTGTGTGTGTGCAACTTCGTTTTTCTTTTCTGTGCTGTAATCATGTTGTGTCTCTGTTTCTTTGATATTTCCGATGTTGCCATTGTCCTCGGATTATTCGTTTTGGATTGGTTCCCACTTACTTTGTATATTTTTTCATTAAGTTTAGATGTCATTGCATAAAATGTACAGTAAATGTGCAAGCAATAAATAAATAGATGTTTGGTAGTGATTTACATCACGATGCTATTTATATTTGGAAGTACTATGAAAGTGAAAAACAGAGTAACCTCCCCATGCCCCAGGTTTATCCCTTTAATTAATGTGTGATGACAATCCATGACTAGACATAGATGTAGCGTTGCTGGGCATCTAGCAATGAATTCCGCTTAAACCGGTGCTAGGGGCCGTCACGAACTTATTCGAGGTATGAGGAGAGCTCATGGTTGAAGGCATCGTTGTGACTTCAAGATGTAGAACAACAATTAAAGTGTTGTTCCATTGTTTTTTACTATGTAGTGTGGAGACTTTGTCTCCTTTGCATTTACTCCATATCCCTTCATTGTTTATTTTGAAGACTTGGATGACTTCTTGATCAAAATATCCTCTCTGAAGATGGCATTTGGGTTAGAGGGCTGAACAAAAATTGTTTTATCTTATAATTGAAAGTTGATTCCCGCTATACAAAATCGCTTTTCGTAGTATTATGGATGTTACAACGAGAATTTCGCAGCCCTTTCTAGCAAAACGGTATAGTCGTAACCAGAGGCAGTGTAGTTTATAAGGATTGAAGATAAACTTTTCTACCAATTTCCGATAGTTGTCAAGTTCGAAAAACCAAGGTAAAATTTGACAGGGATTAAAATACAAAGGAAAGTATGATCTTCAAGACTCACAATGAATTTTGCTGATCTGATTACAATGAAGGGATATGGAGTAAATGCAAATGAGACAAACTCTTTACAAATACATGGTAAAACACAGCAATGGAACAACGCTTTTATTGTTGTTCTTCATCTTGAAGTCACAATGAGGCCTTCAACAATGAGCATTACTCATACCTCATAGCAAGATCAAGACGGCCCCTAGCACCGGTTTGAGCGGTATTCATTGCTAATTGCTGAGCAACGCTACATCCATGTCTTTTTATCCTTTGATCCATGGATGCGGGATCGCCAACAAACATAAATTAAACTGGCAAAGTGTTCTTACAATCGCTGTCATCAATTTCCCGACAAAAAGACTAGTAGAGGACGATAACAACATTTAAACATCACAGGGCACTCATCGAGCCAATTGTAAGAAAACTTGGCATAATAAAATCATGAGACGTGTGCACAATAAACAGGTGGTCAGAAAAACAATTTTGAATTACAAAAAATTAAAGAGCCAAAATTTGAAAGAATGATAGTGCATGCATATGAGAAATTCTCTCAAATACAAGTACACCATAACTGTAATGTATATAGAGCATACATCTCTCTCACGGGGAATCTTTTTACGGACTCCACACTGCAGGAGAGACAAACTCCTGTCTTAAATTAACAATGAAGGGATATGGAGTAAATGCAAATGAGACAAAATCTCTACAAATACATGGTAAACCCGATTTCAAGAAAAGGTTCATGTTCTTCAAAAGGAGTATTAAATACCGAATATTGAAAATAATAAGATTATCAGTTTTGAGTAATGTAATTTCGGTATGTTTGTAAATTTGTCAATACAAAGTAAGTAAGAAGCGAACCATCAGTCTTCAAAGAATAATCCAAAGACTATGGCAACATTGGAAACATAAAGATACAAAAACATCACATAAGTACAGCACAGAAATGAAAAAGTAAACATACATACTGAAGAACAAGACGGACCTAAGTTAAAACCGTACACCCTTAAAGTAGCCTCTCCGGCTTCTTATAAGACACCCACCGGTAGTGAAGGCAAATCCATTAGAGAAAACAACAATCTGAAGCCTTTAAAGGGAAAAAAGGAAAGATCTAGTGTTGTCTAAAGTTTAGTTCCAACTGGCCAGATGGTTTTAAGGGAGATCTTTGAAGGTAATCCAATATTAAACTATGTTTCCAATTGATAGCCAATTTCATAAGGTGCAGACTTGAAGGACACCCATTTTGAAGGGGATCATCTAAGATATATTGTGATTAAGTTTTGTAACTAGCCCAGTTGTTTCAGACGAAAAAAATCTTTGTATGCTTTTTCCGCGGGTGACAAATAAGCACCAAAGTAACAATACTTGGTCAGCATCTCAAAAGCATTTCCGTCATGCTATGTTTGGTTCAAAACCCTTTGGTGGTTCTCAAGGAAAATCTATTTTATGCAAACAAGTCACCAACTGCCCATTTATGACTTTGTTGATTTGCAACAGTCTGTATAAGCTTTACAGCCTAGAAGTTCCGGCTTCATGAATGTAAACAAGCTGTTTGTTTGGAATGAACACATTGTTAACACCATATTCTGTATATACAAAAATTACTGTGAAAGTACTATTGTTCTTTGGGCTCAAATTTTCGTGGATTTCGTGGTTTCCTTAAATCCTGAAATTTACCTCCAACAAAATGCATTTTCCGTAGAGTATTAATGCATTGAATACAAAACCACGAATTTAAGTGCCCACGAGATAGTGATATTTTAGAAAACCACGTAAATTGATGTCCACAAATAAAATTACTTCCACAGTATTATAATGTATATTTAGGTAATGAATAAAAAATATTTTTGTTAAAAAAATGTATAAATTTGTACAAAAGCACCAATTTTGCTTTTGATTATAGAAGAAATCAATGTTTTTGATAAAGTATTTGCTGGGAATTTGTGTAAAACTTAAAAGGGAAAAGTTATTCAAAGAAGATTTGATAACAGAATTTAAAGGAATATAACCAATAAACATATGGTATTGGAAAAAATGGTGAAAAACAAGCAATAACTCCTACACAGGCCTTGGAATTTTCTTCAAAATTTCAGAGAGTGTAGATCAGAGAGGGTAGATCTTGATTTGCTGAACTTTTTTTCCAATTAAAACATCACCTCTTTCTGTTACAGTTTTTGAAATAAAAATAAATAATGCATAATTTTTTATAAATTGACGGAAAGGGGATGTAACTCCTAGACGGGTTTACCGATTCTCATCAAAATTGCAGGGCAGATAGATCTTGGCATTCTAAACAATTAACTCTTGTCAGATTTTCGTTATCTATAACCGTTTTCCAGTTATTGGCCAAAAACTGCAATTTACCCCTATGTTCTATTTTTAGCAACAACATTAACAATGAAGGGATATGGAGTAAATGCAAATGAGACAAAGTCTCTACAAATACATGGTTAAGCAATGGAACAACGCTTTTATTGTTGTTCTTCATCTTGAAGTCACCATGAGGCCTTCAACAATGAGCTTTACTAATACCTCATAGCAAGTTCAGGACGGCCCCATGTTTTTCATAGGATCATTATAAAATGAGGATCGTTTGTTGGGAACATGTCATAAATGATTACTGTAAAGTTTCAATCCAATCCATCCAGCGGTTTCAGATGAGAAGATTTTTTAAAAAGTTTACGACGGAGGACGGACGCCCGACGCAAAGTGACGGCAAAAGCCCACCCTGGCAAAGCCAGGTGAGCTGAAAAGAAAATGAAATATTGAGATTTGGCTACCAATTAACAGAGACAAATGGCCACTAAAATCATAAGTGGTATTACCCAATCTTGTTTTCCAGAATGTCAGAGTTTGTTTGTGCATATGTCCGGTTGGACGTGTGTACAATGAGGAATCTAATGATACTCCCGGTTGTGTGTTGTATAAAATCAGGTATCTAATGATAATCCCGGCTGTGTGGTGTGTAAAATCAGGTAACTAGGGATTGGCGATTCCCCCAGTTTCTGTATATGAAAAGGCTACCCTTTGATTCTCTTGAATATGCAGTGTGTATATTAAGGGTATTTGACAATATCCCCGGTTTGTATGATGTGCTTTCTGAGTGTACTTCATTGATACGATTGGTCTACTAAACTTCCTCTTAGTGACCCTCCTTTGTAAATGATTTTATTTTTCTTAAACACTCGGACTGCTAAACAATGTTCTACATTTCAAGGAATTAAGTATAAGGAAATTGTTCATCAACAAGGACACAATGCATGCATATCTTATATGACCATATTTTATCTAATTGGGGTCACTGTATTAACTGCTTATATAAATGTTCAATCGATATATGTTTTACAATAATTAAGCGATAATTGGTTCAAGAAGGGTTTTCGATGTAGCCCAAATGATTTAAAACACATTTCCTTGTTACTATTTACTTGTTACCAACCGATAAAGTTAACCTTTTCAACCAATTACCATATTTTAGTATAGCCATATTTGAGTCAGAGGCATTACATAAAATAATAATAACAATGTCATTGTAACAACCAGGATTCGGAAACAAGCTCAAAGCTTATTCTAATCTGTGTCCTTTAATGTCATTATTTTATGGATATGTAGTTACCGATCGATCAGTATATTTAGAATAGTCAGACGATTTCAAATATGTCAGGTATCATGTTTACTTTCAATAAATAAATACCTACAAGAATAAAAATATTGATATTTATTTTTGATTGACCAAAATTTGAATGGCTTGTTATTTGTACATTAAGTGTACATTTGACATTACATTACATTTGGTGTAGAACAGTTTATACGTATTCCAAATTGGAAACCAAATTTCCATGGAGAGCATCGTTTATTTATTCACCTCTTATATTTAGCTGCTAATATAGTGTAAATTCAAGACAACTATATAATATAAAAATATATGTTGTGCAATGGCCATAAATTAACGTAAATAAACAAAGTAAAAATGGTAAGGTAGGCCAAAATCAAAAGGTAAAATTGATCAAAAATATACACACTAAAAACACTTAAATATCTAAAACGGGTTAAAAGGAAACTGTGCCCAACGTTTCGGCCAGTACGGCCTTCTTCTAGGGGCAACCGAGACAGAAAAATGGAACAGGGGTGGAGGATACAAGAGAAGACTACCGACTAACATGTAACGAAAATCACCTGTAAAAAACATGCTCAATCTTGAACTTAATCCAAAAGAAAACAAAACATTTGTATACTGTACAATAGTGTAATTTCAAAAAAAGTAAAATCATAAAATGGACTGTTTCTTAACATTCATGCCAAAGGGTCGAACAGTCTCTAGAAAATGGATAATTTTTTGTTCAAGGAACTAACGTTGTTTCTCACCCGCACTTGTTTGTAAAAGGACAGTTACATTCATGTCACGTATGCTGTGGTTGGGTCGCCGAAAGTGTTCACCTACGGGGCAATCTTTTCCATTGGTGACGCTCTGTTTATGTTCGACAAAGCGATCACCTAATCTGGCATAGTTTGCAAGCAACAGCATACACTACGTTTTCAGTAGTGCAGGTGAAACCATTTTTAAGTTTGAAAACGTTAGCCGGTCCTACTACTTCATCTGTTTCCCAAGTAAAATTACAAGTCAGACGGCGAGATCGCTTGCATTTTCTAGTGCCCTTGAATTCACAGGGAATTTGAGGAGTAGCACTCTTGAAAGAGCTAGTGACAAGGTGCTGTTTTAGACTCTTCCCTTTTCTAAAGGCCGCAATCGGAGGCGAATCCTGGAAAACTGCTGACATGTGTTCGTCCTTGAGGACTATGGATTTAAAGTTACGGATCAAAATGTTTTTGATGGCTTCGTTGTGAGGGTGGTATGTCAGAACCAACGGCACACGGTCGTCAGTATTTCTCACCCTCTTCTCCATAGCCTCAGATCTGGTCACTCGGGAAACTGAAATTATAGCTCGATCCAAAAGTTTGCTTGGGTAGCCTCTCTTAACAAAAAAGGATTTCATTCTGTTACATTGAGTTTTGAAGTCCTGCTCATCGCTACAAATCCGACGAAATCTTAAGAATTGTGACTTTGGAGTTGCATCTTTGCATGACTTAGGATGACAAGACTCATAATTTAAGTAACAGTGGGCGTCTGTCGGTTTGTAAAACACTGAGGTTGAAATTTGCCCCTCCTTTATGGAACAATTAATGTCGAGAAAAGAGAGACTATCTTTGGCAATATTAAAAGTGTATTTGATGGCTGGATGATACGAGAAAACATAGTCAATGAAAGACTTAAGTTCATCTTTACTGTCTGAGGACACCCCAAAGACATCATCAATGTATCTTTTGTAAAGTTCTGGGACGGGTCATATATATTCGGAGAACATTTTTTCCTCAATGTAGCCGACAAATAATCAGGCAAAGCTTGGACCCATTATGGTTCCCATCGAAACGCCACCAGACTGACTGTAAAAATCTCCATCAAATTGAAAGGTATTGAGAGTCAGGACTAACTCAGCAAGCCTAAGGATGATGTCTGTTTTTACATAAGGATTAGGTCCTCTGTCTAAAAAGTGCCTTAAAGCTACCATAGCATCATTGTTGGGGATGCTAGTGTAGAGGGCAGTTACATCCATAGTAAATAGTCTGAATTCAGCATTTTCTGGCTTGAAAAACTCAAGAATAGTAAGAGCATGTGTAGTGTCCTTGATGTATGTTGGTAGGTTCTCCACAATTGGAATAAACACATCATTGAGAAAGCTAGAAATGTATTCAGTAGGACAACTACAGACTGAGACTATCGGTCTACCGGGATTTTCTAATTTATGTATTTTGGGAAGCATATAAAAACGTGATGTCCTTGTTTGAGAAACAACTCATTTATATGCTTCATCTGGTCGATCCTGCTTTTCTTTGGATGTTTTAATAAAATTTTTAATGAATTTCTGATTATCATTCGTGTTGTTGGATTTAAGTTTTTTGTACAAATGTGAATCCGAAAGTTGAAAGTCCTCTACAGCGACATAACACTGAGAGTCCCAGGCGACCACGGCACCTCCTTTGTCTGCCGACTTGATAACAATATCAGTGCGTGTTTTGAGGTGCCGAAGCGCGGTCTGTTCCTCTGGGGTCAGGTTATGCCTCTTAAGGGGTTTGGATTTTAGATTGTCAATTTGACTGATACACGACCTAAAGTAACCCTGTAACACAGGAAACTAAGATGCTTTAGGTGTGAAATCTGATTTTGCACGATGGAATTTGGAAAATGATATTGAATTTTCAACTGGTTTTCCCGACTCTTGATCTTTGCCAAAAAAGAATGCCTTCAGCAAAAGACGCCGAAAAAATTGCTGAATGTCCGTTTCATTTTGGAATGAATCCGGAAAAGGGGTGGTCGGGACAAAATTTAGCCCTTTAGACAGAAGACTCTTTTCAGAGTCACTAAGGCTTACCGAGTCCGGTACGCAGCGGACGATTTCTTCTATCTCATCTTCGTTTGAGTAACATATGTTGTTACTAGAAGAAACGATAGGTCTATCGGGAATAAGCTGTTGCATTTTGTGTTGTTTGCCAGAAAGAAGGAAATCGAACAGGTCCTTGTTGAGAACACGGATCCGTTCGATAATGTCAGTGGCAACTATTTTGTGACACAAAGAATACAGTTTATTTTTGATGAGAACTTTACTATGACGTAAACGTTCAAGCTCAATATTAACTGCTTGAATGGTTAGGCGCATGGTCTTTCATTGACTATGTTTCCTCGTATCATCCAGCCATCAAATACACTTTTAATATTGCCAAAGATAGTCTCTCTTTTCTCGACATTAATTGTTCCATAAAGGATGGGCAAATTTCAACCTCAGTGTTTTACAAACCGACAGACGCCCACTGTTACTTAAATTATGAGTCTTGTCATCCTAAGTCATGCAAAGATGCAATTCCAAAGTCACAATTCTTACGACTTCGTCGGATTTGTAGCGATGAGCAGGACTTCAAGACTCAATGTAACAGAATGAAATCCTTTTTTGTTAAGAGAGGCTACCCAAGCCTTTTGGATCAAGCTATAATTTTAGTTTCCCGAGTGACCAGATCTGAGGCTATGGAGAAGAGGGTGAGAAATACTGACGACCGTGTGCCGTTGGTTCTGACATACCACCCTCACAACGAAGCCATCAAAAACATTTTGATCCGTAACTTTAAATCCATAGTTCTCAAGGACGAACACATGTCAGCAGTTTTCCAGGATTCGCCTCCGATTGCGGCCTTTAGAAAAGGGAAGAGTCTAAAACAGCACCTTGTCACTAGCTCTTTCAAGAGTGCTACTCCTCAAATTCCCTGTGAATTCAAGGGCACTAGAAAATGCAAGCGATCTCGCTGTCTGACTTGTAATTTTGCTTGGGAAACAGATGAAGTAGTAGGACCGGCTAACGTTTTCAAACTAAAAATGGTTTCACCTGCACCTGCAAAACGTAGTGTATGCTGTTGGTTGCAAACTATGCCAGATGATCTATGTGGGCGAGACTTGTCGCAGATTAGGTGATCGCTTTGTCGAACATAAACAGAGCGTCACCAATGGAAAAGATTGCCCCGTAGGTGAACACTTTTGGCGACCCAACCACAGCATACGTGACATGCATGTAACTGTCCTTTTACAAACTAGTGCGGGTGAGAAACAACGTCAGTTCCTTGAACAAAAAATTATCCATTTTCTAGGGACTGTTCGACCCTTTGGCATGAATGTTAAGAAACAGTCCATTTTATGATTTTACTTTTTTTGAAATTACACTATTGCACAGTACAGTATACAAATGTTTTGTTTTCTTTTGGATTAAGTTCAAGATTGAGCATGATTTTTACAGGTGATTTTCGTTACATGTTAGTCGGTAGTCTTCTCTTGTATCCTCCACCCCTTTTCCATTTTTCTGTCCCGGTTGCCCCTAGAAGAAGGCCGTACTGGCCGAAACGTTGGGCACAGTTTCCTTTTAACCCGTTTTGGATATTTTAGCTGTTTTTAGTGTGTATATTTTTGTTTAATCTTACCTTTTAATTGTGGCCTACCTTACCATTTTTACTTTGTTTATCAACTATATAATAACTTTGTTAATTTGAAATTATTGTTTCAGTTGGAACATTTTCCAAATTACACATGTTGCCTTGGTGTACCGCATTTTTGCAGTCTCCTTTTTAGTTGCATAATATTTTGCAACTTCAGTTACGGACTTTTTCACTATAAATTTCAGATCTGCAACACAAATTTTGTTTTCCTTTATTGACATTGTTTTTCATGCTTTTATTTGACTTCCTCATTCTTTTGCAAATAAATATTGTTACAGATATTTCACATTTACTAACAAACACAAATCAAAACTAGTTTTGTTAAGGGACTAAAAACCTTAAAGGCAAAATACAAAAAACTATGATTTAGTTTTAATGGTGTTTGTGGTCATCAGTCTTAATGGTATATATGGTCATTTAGATGATTAATACACAGTATTACAAACTATTTGTAATACAAAAACAAAAGCAATGATTGAAAATGTTAAACAAAATCCCTAGAATCCGATTAAGAATTAAGGCCTCATTTAATAATGTATTAAAAATACACCGAGATAATAATTTTCAAATGAATTCCGAAGCAAAAATCATAATATGCAATGAAGAAATATGGAGTAAATGCACTTGAGACAAAGTTTATAATTGCATGGTAAAACAAAGCAATGGAACAACTCTTTTATTGTTGTTATTCATCTTGAAGTCACCATGAAGTCTTCAACAAGGAGCTTCGTTTATACCACATAGTAAGTTCTAGACGGCTCTAGCATCGGTTTCTAGAATAAATCCAGAATTCATGGCAATATAATAATCACATATGGACAGAGAATGTAAATGACTGACTCGAAAGAAACAGACCATAATACAAACGGCACAAAACATAAACCACTAACAGAGTTAATCCATCAACATACGAGTTTCATCAGGTGCTCCGGAAGGGTAAGCATGACTACCTCCACTAGTGACATCAAACTGTACGTGAAAAGTCCGGTGTAATGTCAAATTCGATATGTGTCAATCCGGTAATAACTCGGGATCAGTTGAAAGCAGCCATCTTCATTTGTGATATAAACATTGATAAAGGATAGTGCATCTATTTTAATTTTTTACCCCAAAAAATTATGAAGACACCAACGTTAAACATATGTAATGTAATTAAACTATAGTTTGCCTAAGAAATGTCTTTAACACAAAAGTAAAATGCAAATACTTTTTATAAAATATTTACAAAAGGCTTAAACTATTCGCCATACAAATTCTTATTTAGGTGCAAAGTAGTCGTCATTTATTCTGCATAGAGTTGTCCTCCTTTGATCGATGTCTAAAAAAGCAGATTTCATTGAAGGTATTGTTAGACTGCGTAGCTCTTAATGAAAACCAAAAACTAATAAATAACAAAATACCAAAGTCACTGATTGTTTAGATTCTGCATATGTGCATTTCGACAACTAATGTCTCTACAGTGCAGATCAAATCAAAACATTTGGAAATCCATATATCGAAAAATATGTAAAATCTGATAGAGAACAAATTACCAATAGGGTCTAAATATTTAAGCCAAAACCAGCTAAAGACAGAGCTATGCGAGAGGGAGATACTACTTAGTTTTGAATGAAATTTTGTAAAATTAGATATTGCAAGTTCGATTTTCGGGCAAGCACCGAAGAAATGGCTACTGGGTTGGTAAATAAGTCATTTCTTAAGCAAAAACACTGTCCAAAAAGCTGCTTAGTCAGGGATTTGTTCAACCTATATTCATTTCATTCCTCAAGAAATTCTATGGCCGTCACCATAACATCATCGAAAGATGTGAGGTGTCAGTATCCCAAATGAAAGTGGACATTTTCAGCTAGATTCACGTCTTCCCGGATTTGACTACCGACTTTGACATTTTCCTAGATTGATCCACTCACAGTGTGACGGGTGCTGTTAACAGAGCAAGACATGCTTACCCTTCCAGACCACCTGATGTCGCTCTCGGTTTTATGGGAGTTCACACTGTGGGTGCTTTAGTTGTTTTATTTTAATTTTGTCTTCGTTAGTCATGTTTGTGGTACCAATCTGTCCTTGTCTTTGTTTGAATACTGGATGATTACAAAAGCTTTTCAAAATTTAACTTGGTACTGTTTTAGGGTTAGAGAAGTAACACGTACCATGATTTTTAATTGGTTTTGTCTCAGGGTTAGCAAAAGACATTAATCAATCAGCTACCTAACAGATCTTTCAAAAACATATATGCCTCACTTAACGTGTTACGGGTGCTGTTAACAGAGCAGGACATGCTTACCCTTCCGGAGCACCTGATGTCACTCTCAGTTTCACTGGAGTTCACACTGTGAGTGCTTTGTTTTGAATGTTGTGATTTCTGTTTCTGTGCTTTGTGTCTGTCTAGCGTCGTTGTTTTGTGTCTGCCGTCATTGTTTTCTGTGTTCTCGTTTTGGCCATGCCTTTGGACTTAGATTTTTGTAAAATTCACTCCTTTTTTTTCTTTCGGTATTCTACTGCCGTTGTTTCTTCCTGAGCTTCAGGCTACTGGCCAGATGCTTATAGCACCTAAAATGTGTACATAATATACCACCATTCCAAAACCACAAATATCAAAATACAAAATTCCGAAGTTGCATCAAACAATGGCAGTAAAATACCGAAGGAACAAAGGAGTGAAATTTACAGAAATCGAATTCCAAAGACACCGCCAAAACGAGAATACAGAAAACAATGACGTTAGACACAAAAACAATGACGTTAGACAGATACAAAGCACTGAAACAGAAATTACAACATTCAAAACAAAGGCACTCACAGTGTGAACTCCACCAAAGGATGAAGTAAGACTATTATAATATTCCAAAGTAATCTATAACATACAGGTATGTGGTTTAAGATTCAAATGACCCATGCGCACGTCAAGTGGTGAAGTTATTTTACGGTCACACTTTTTGTAAGAATAAAGAAAAAGAAAAAAAAATGCTGTGGAAAAAAATGAATGTGCGTTTTCCCAGTATTTTGATATTACTTGAAAGCTGAAAACTAGAGGCTCCCAGGAGCCTGTATCGCTCACCTGGCTTTCAGTTGCAACAATGAAGGTAACATTTTAAGCTATACAGTTGAAGTTTAGTCTCTCAAACTTTGTTAGCTCAAACACCACCAATATCTTAAACTGTATTTAAAGTCTGATCTTGTTTTACTATATTTCTTTGTTGCCCATTTTTTACCAAAATGTACTTGCTTATGACCACTTTCATCACCAGTTTTGAAGTTGAGACATAATTTTGTAAATGGCGGTCAACAACAATTTTTAAAACCATATTTTTAAGGTACCACATCAATATTTATTTGGAAAGGAAATTTCTCTGAAAAAGGGAAAATGTTGAATTTTTCCGCCTTTTTTGGCGGCCGTTTTGAAAATGGTGGTCAATGAACAATTTTAAACACCAGTTTACACGTTGCCATAGCATGGCAAACATTTAATCAATTTACACTAAACCTTCATCTTATCTAGTTATGGATATAAAAGACGACAAAATATGAAAATTTGAAAATTCCATGAAAAAGGGCAACAACTCCTACAAAGATTTTTGGATTTTCTTCAAAATTTCAGGGTGGGTAGATCTTGATATGCTGAACATTTTTGCAATTTACACTTGACCTCTATCTGTTACTCTTTTTAAAATAAAAAATATATATATATATTAAAATTTAGAAAATTTTACGGAAAAAGGGCAATAACTCCAACACTAGATTTTGGATTTTCTTTAAAATTGCAGGGCGGGTAGATTTCAACATGCTGATTATTTTCACTCCATTAGATTTTTGATATCTGTAACGGTTTTCGAGTTATTTGCAAAAAAAATGCAATTTACCCCCTTTTTTCTATTTTTAGTAACAGCAGCCATGTTGCTTGATTTTCGGACTAATCGAACACAATTATGAAACTGTTTATCCTGGTGATGACAACGGCAGTAGAATACCGAAGGAACAAAGCACAAAATTACACAAATCAAAGTCCAGAGACAAGGCAAAAGCAAGAACACCAAAAGACGGAAGACCAAAGACACCACATGACCACAAAACACACAAACATTAATTATACAACACAAAAAACTAAAGCACTAACAGTGTGAACTCTCAAAAAACAAGAGTGACATCAGGTGCTCCGGAAGGGTAAACATGTCCTGCTCTGTGCACAGCACCCGTCACACTGTCAATGGGTCAATCCAGGGTAAAGTCAAAACCGGTAATGTCAAATCCGGGAAGACGCCAATCTAGCTGAAAATGTCAGTTTTTATTTGTGACACTGACATTTCATATCTATCTATGATGTCGTGGTGACGGCCATAGAATTTCTGAAGAGACGAAAGTAACAAAGGCTGAACATATCCCTGACTCAGCAGTTTTTGTGACAGTGCTTTTGCTCTTTCCACAAAGTCACCGTATGTACTGCACGCTCTACAGTAACGAATCAACTGTGAAATATACACTCCATATGCTGGGGATGCAGGTATATTGCTGCAGAGAAAGGGAAAGTTAATAATTGGAAAGTCAAAATCATCACGTTTGTCATATAATCTAGATTTCAGACGTCCATGTTCGTCAATGAATAACAAAAGGTCAAGGTATGAAGCAGAATCGGGTGTATCGGTTGTCTCTTTAATTTCAAGTTCATTTGGGTAGAAACGATGTAAATATTCTTTAAATCTTGGGTTATTAAGAGAAAGTACATCGTCTATATATCTGAAGCTGAAATTAAAAGTCTGGGCTAGTTGTTTTTGTTTCTGTTGTATCAGCCCTTGTAAAAACTTTGCTTCATACGAAAAAAAGATGATTCAGGTCAAGTTTGGTAACAGTTGGCCCAGTGGCTTCTGAGGAGAAGATTTTTTAAATTGATGAAAAATAGTATCAAATTTCTTAAATTTGACCAATAAAGGGCAAAAACTCCTATATGGGTTGTGAGATTTTCTTCAAAATTTCAAGGTGGGTAGAAATTGATATGCTGAATATTTTTGCAGTTTAAAGTTGACCTCTATTTGTTATAGTTTTTGCGATAAAAAATAAAGAATATCAAAATTTTGAAATTTTCACGGAAAAAGGGCAATAACTCTGAGACGGGTTTTCTTCAAAATTGCAGGGCAGGTAGATCTTGTCATGCTGATCACTTATACTTCTGTCAGATTTTGATATCTGTAATGGTTTTGAGTTATTTGCCAAAAACAGCAATTTACCCATATGTGCTATTTTTAGTAACGGCAGCCATGCTGTTTGGTCCTCGGACTAATCGAACACAATTTTGAATCTAGATACCCTGGTAATGATTCAGGCTAAGTTTGGTTCAAATTGGCCTAGCTGTTTCAGAGGAGAGGATTTTTGAAAAAGTTTACGACGGACGGACGGACGGACGCCGACAGACGCCAAGTGATGGCAATAGCTCACCTGGCCTTTAAGGCCAGGTGACTTAATAATTTGTATTTTTAGTGCATGAATAATTCACATTGAATAACGTCTAAGAATCTTATTATTTTGGTTCCGAATGCAGTTCAGTTTGAACAAACCATATGTACGATTCTAAGGCTGCTGATGAAAGTTTACTCTTTGAAACACGTACATTATAACGAAATTTGCCGTTTATTTTGTAGCTTCGGTATTTTTGTATTTTACATATTTTCGAAATTCGATATACCAATGACGGATCTGATCCCAATCAAGCAGTATTTTGAAGAAGAAAAATACAAATAAACACAATATTTTAAGTACAGATATAAAAAAAACTTGGCTGTGATGAATTAATTATTTTTAAATATTTTTCCGGCTTCTATGTAGTTCTGCTTTTCAAATTGACAAAACTGGACGACGTAAAATATTCTATGCTACAAATAATATGATTTAAATTTTAATATGATGTGTACGTCCCATCCCTAGGTAGTTACATTCCTTCTTCTTCTGAATGGTAAACATTCATAAGGTTTGGGTACCCATAAACCGGTTTAACCCTCCCGCTGGTTGTTGCCAGTGCCAGTACCAAGTCCGGCTATCCCGAGTTCCTATTGTTATCTTTGTTTGTCTTTTGTCATTTCATTGTTTTTCTTGTACAGTTCCCTGGTTCATTGTGACATGTCATTGTAATGTTCGGCCATTGTAAGTGTTTCCTGTTATCTTTCCTTCATTAAAGAATCTACTTTATTATTTTACACAGTGCTACAATAATCATTTGAAAGTGTCTTATAGTGCAAAAGGGTATATTTTGGGTACATGGGCATGCCAAACACACACACACACGATCACTACTAATCCAAATGCAACATGAACGGCAAAAAGGGGGGAAACCCTGTCTGCAACAATATCGTCGATGTTTCTTTAGCTTATTTAGTTAAATCCTTATGTATCAAATTAAGTGAGTTTTCACTGAAAACCCACAATGCATGTGAATATGTGAATATCAACCAGTCTTATTCAAGATTCTTTCTTTACTTAATACTTAGATGATCATTTCTTTTAACTGTCGACGACCTTACAATGGGAATTGCTGTTGAGCTGCTACCGGATACTACCGCAATGGAAAGGGGGTTTGGTTACCAATAAAACCGGTTAAACCCGACATTTCTTTCGAAATGCCTTTACCAAGTCAGAACCACTGCGGTCGACAATTTTGCCGGTGGTTTCTACCTGATTTGTCTTTTTGCCTCATGGACTTTGGCTCTTGACCACTCTGTTTGGTAATTTTGTCATTACCCGTATTGACGGTGGTGAAGCCCGTAAATGCAACGCTACATTATATGTCAAATATGTTTTACAAAACTTCTGATAACATCGTTTTGATATGTAAAGCACATTATTACAACTGCCTCATAAAAAACTAAGCATTAATCACAATTCACCAAGACTTAGTAGAGATACATAAAAAAGAGTTCATTTGAAAAAGATGAAACCATTTCGAAAAACAGGTCAATCATATCCTTGTTGAATATTCAAACTCAAAATCAAGAACTGCCATACCTCTATTGTATACCAAAATTACACATTAATCCACACAAGAAAAGATACATTATTGCTGGACCTTTATCTCGATAAACTACTGAACTGTGTTTTGAACTTATTAAAATTTTGTCTGCAGTCAAAGACAGGCATCTAGCATTCTGTGAAAGTATCCGTACCCGAAGTGACATGATTCAAATGTGGAAACTTAACTTTCAAGGATTTGTTGGAAAATCTTATCTTCCGTTCATTCTCTCAAAACTTTTGACGAAATTTACCGTTTATTTTTCAACTTTGATATTTTTGTATTTTACATATTTTCGAAATTCGATATACTTATGACGGAGCTGATCCCAATCAAGCAGTATTTTTGAAGAAAAAATAAAAATAAACACAGTATTTTAAGTACAGGTATAGAAAAGGCTAGGCTGTGAAACAACGGCGGTAGAATACTGGAGGAACAAAGGAAGGAAATCCACAAAAATCGAAGTCCAAAGACATGGCCAAAACGAGAACACAGAAAACAATGGCACCAAACACAAAAAAATGAAGTTAGACAGACACAAAGCACAGAAATAGAAATCACAACATTTAAAACAAAGGCACTCACAGTGTGAACTCCAGTGAACTGAGAGTGACATCAGGTGCTCCGGAAGGGTAAGCATGTCCTGCTCTGTTAACAGCACCCGTCACACGGTAAGTGAGGCATATATGTTTTTTTGAAAGATCTGTCAGGTAGCTGATTGGTTAAAGTCTTTTGCTAATCCTGAGACAAAACCAATTAAAAATCATGGTACGTGTTACTTCTCTAACCCTCAAACAGTATCAAGTTAAATTTTGAAAAGCGTTCGTAATCATCAAGTATTCAAGCATATACAAGGACAGATCGGTACCACAAAAATCACTAACAAACACAAAACTAAAATATAACAATTATTTTTAAATATTTTTCCGGCTTCTATGTAGTTCTGCTTCTCAAATTGACAATAATGGACGACGTAAAA
>MJUU01000694.1:0-21896 GCA_002080025.1 Modiolus philippinarum
ACTGCTTAATAATTCCAACACCAAAATAAACAAATAAGGAGATAAAGGTTCCCCTTGACGAACCCCTCTTTCTAGTGCAAAAGACTCTGAAATATAACCATTGTTTATTATAGTACTAGAAATATTACAGTAACATGCTTTGATCCAATTAATAAATGAAGGACCGAATCCAAAATAATTCAAAGTTTCTTCAATGAAAGACCACTCAACAGTGTCAAAAGCCTTTTCAAAGTCTACCAGTAATAATAATCCAGGAATGTGTTCTTCCTCCATTTTTTCCATCAAATCAAATATAAGTCTTGTACATTCCCCTATATATCGACCCTTTAAAAAACCCTTCTGTGTTTGACTTATAATATTACCTAAAATAGGTTTAAGTCTATTTGCTAAGCTTGCTGTAGCAATTTTAAAGTCAACACACAAAAGAGTAATAGGTCTCCAATTTTTCAAATAAAACTTTAACTTGTCTTCCTTCGGTAAACATGTAATTAAACCTTGCCGTTGACTTATAGAAAATTGACCACTGTCTAAAGCTTCATTTAAACATCGAATTAAAATTATTTTAATATCATTCCAGAAGAATTTATAAAATTCAACTGTAAATCCATCAATACCTGGTGACTTTGAATTTTTCATATTTTTCAAAGAGTTAAGACATTCCTGTAGTGTTAGATGACCTTCACAGAGCTCCATCTCTTCAGGAGTCAATTTTGTATTCGTATGTTTATCATACTATAGGGAAATTGGACAGATAAAGGGGATGTTTGGGTACCCATAAACTGGTTTAACCCTACCGCTGGCTTTTGCTCGTGCCGGTACAAGTCCGGCTGTCCCGAGTTCCTATCGTTGTCTACGTTTGTCTTTTGTCTTATTCGTGTTCTTCATGTGTAGTTCTATGGCAGATTGTGGCATGTAATTATAATTTTCGGCCATTGTAGGTGTGTCCTGTTATCCACTTCTTACATTAAGGAACAAAAGACTTCGGTATTTAGTCATTTGTAAATTAAACAAATGGCCTCTCACTGACACTGCCGATGTCTACTGAAATCCATGATGATTCTTTACCAAACCCTTTGGGAAGTTTTGAATTTGATTATTTTTCCGTAATGTGACAGTGTTTTACAAGCAGACTATGCTCTTTGAGCTAGTCGGCAGTCTAGCGGCGAGCACTCCTCGACCCATCTTTCTAAATTACGTTTTGTCTATTCTTTCCCTTTCAAGATTGTGGTCTTAAGAGTTAGTGGTCTACCTGTATTGGGTTTTGTTTGTATGTTTATCATAACGGGATAGAGAAAGGGGGTTTGGGTACCCATAAACCAGTTTAACCCTACGATGGCTGTTGCTAGTGCCGATACCAAGTCCGGCTATCCCGAGTTCCTATCGTTTTCTTTGTTTGTCTTTTGTCATTTTATTGTTTTTCTTGTGCAGTTCCCTGGTTGATTGTGACATGTGATTGTAACGTTTGGCCATTGTAAGTGTTTCCTGTTATCTTTCCTTCATTCATTCAGTGTTATGTAGAATACATAACTTGAAAAACTGCGTACAGAATACACCCAAATCTATCTTCAAAGACTGTGACGCTGTATCTTGTCCTT
Organism: Modiolus philippinarum; assembly: GCA_002080025.1. Lineage (NCBI taxonomy): Eukaryota > Metazoa > Mollusca > Bivalvia > Mytilida > Modiolidae > Modiolus > Modiolus philippinarum. The sequence continues at coordinate 1,596 of MJUU01000694.1, forward strand.
CATCCCTTCACAAAAAGTATGTTTTCGTTCCAGCAGACAAAGCCGCAAACAATGTTGCTTTTGAGTGCAAAAAAGCACTATTATGACTACCTAATACAAGAACTTGGCGTAGATAACAGTTCAGGCAACCACAAATACAAAAATATTACTATAGATAAGGATGAAATCCTGGCAAATCATAAATCTTTTATGGAGTCATTAAACATTTCTACCAATGACAAATCTAATGATTTGCCTAGTTTGTACTGGACACCCAAACTTCATAAGTGTCCGTACAAACAACGGTACATTGCCGGCTAATCTAATTGTTCTACTAAAGAACTGCCCATTATCCTAACTTAGATTTTGACTGCTTTAAAAGAAGGCCAGCAAAAACATTGTGATACTCTTAATTCACTGTGTAGCATCAATAATATGTGGATACTCAAAAAATCAAAAGATCTGAACAACTTGAAAACCCGGTCACTTTAAAAAATCCACTCGTTGAAAACAGTCGATTTTTCTACACTCTCTACTACTCTTCCCCATTCAAAATTGAAAAGTCGTTTTATTGATCTTATGAAGAACACATTTACTTACAAAAAAGGACAGAGCTTTAAATACATAGCCTTAGCATATACATCTACCTATTTTACTAACAAAGTACCAAAGGGTAACACACGACACTACACTAAAGAACAGGTGATCAGCATGCTGGAATTTCTCATTGACAACATATTTGTCCAGTTCGGAGTCAAGATATTCCAACAGACAGTCTGCATTCCAATGGGTACGAATTGTGCTCTTCTCTTAGCCGACCTGTTTTTGTTCACTTTTGGTCAAACAAAATAAAATTAAAGAGGCTAGATCCTTTAATTACTCATACAGATATATTGATGATGTCTTGTCGCTAAATAATAGTAAATTTGCCGATTATATTCCATTAATATATCCCCAAGAACTTGAAATAAAGGAGACTAAAGACACTGACCATTCTGTTTCGTTTTTAGATTTACTTCTGGAGTTTGACGAGAGTGGCAACCTCAGCATACGAATTTATGGCAAAAGTGACGATTTCAATTTTGATAATGTAAACTTTCCACACCTAATATTCCGTCTCCCCCAGCGTCTGTCAGCGTTGTTCATATGTGCTAGTCTTCATTTTCTTTTCTGTGCCGTGCTCATGTTATGTCTTTGTTTCATTGTTTTTCCGACGTTGGCATTGTGCTTGGACTGTTCTTTTTAGACTGACGGTTCGGTTCTCACCTACTTTACTATGCTACCATCTGCCAGGGAACTTCGCAAGAAAATGTATTTGTATATCTTGAAGATATTTCATAAATCAGTTTAGGCATAAAGTGCAAAGTTGGTACATGTTCAAAACTGTACCTATATAATTTGGGAACAAGTATAAACAAATATACTGGTACCTGCAAATGAAAAAAAAATACTGACATAGGTAAAGAGCATATAAATAGCTAGTGACTGAATTAAGTCAAAAGGATAAAGTAGCTTTGTATTGTAACAGATATTTTAGAGAAACTCTGATTTTACAAACGTACCTCTGGTACCGCTAGAAGATATCGACACAATTCTCCTATGTATTGCATAATCGTCACGTTGTATCTTCTACAGTCACTGAAAAAGTCCTTGGCAGAAAACTTCCTCTTCAACACAACGGTTGCCCCTACAAATATGTCATATCGTTGGCACATATTACGGTAAACATTATTGTTCATAAAAGAACACACAATATAGTATACAATACTTTTTGTCAGTTACTATCCTTACAATGCATTGATAGACCATATCCGACTTAAGGTATAAGGATTTAACAGACATCTTTTCAAAACGTCACGTCACAGAATCTAAAACGTCATGTAGTTGGTTATTTGGGGCGGACATGTTTGTGACGTATATATACATAGGGCGGACAAACAACAAATGGTGAATCTGAATCTGAATAACAGAACTCGGATATGGTCACTGGCACTTTGTCTCCAAATGACTTTGACGCCCCTGAACAGATCTATTATTGAACTTTGACGTCGTATTTTACTTCCTTGATGCAGAAAATGCAGGAAACTTTGGGAAATAAAAAGCAATAGCGGACCAAAGTGTAAAAAACGTCTATTTGCATGTGCAGAAAACGCTTGAGAGATAGTGCGTTAGATATTTTACACTCTGTATATTATATCGTCCTGAATAAATTTATCAACAACGAATGTTATAATCTTTTACAGTAGTCGCGTTTGTCATTAATTTGATGAACCCAAAAACAATTTGGTTTTAGCAATAATGTGATACTTATAAATGCACAAATGTAGAAACCAAATACACAGTAACTTCGGTATTTAATTATTTAGTGTCACTGTGTATTTTTAATCGTCCGGAACAATATAAGTGAATCACAGAATCTGAAAAAGTAATAACCTTTGTCTCTAAGCATTCGCTATTTCTGAAAATAGCACTGCTTGAGGGATACTTGATAATTTGGAAGATAGGTATCACTTTCTCGGGGACTTAAAGTCCACTGCTGGTGGACTGTTAGTCCCCGAGGGTATTCATCAGCCCAGTAGTCAAGTACTTCGGTGCTGGCCCGAAAACCGAATTTTGGAAACTTACAATATCTAAATTAGAAAATTATGTTTAAAACTAAGGAGTATCTCCCTCATGCAAAGCTATATCCTGAGTTTGGCTTTCTGTTTAGATCTCTTTTTTCTCCATCAGCTTTTGTACACATTTTGATTTCTGGATTTCCAATGTTTCGATTTATCTGCACTTATGAAACATTAGTTGTCGAAATGGCTATATGAGGAAGGTAAATTATCAGCAACCTCGGTATTGTGTTATTTATTACCACTGGGTCGGTGCTACTGCTGGTTTACTGTTAGTCCCCGAGAGTATTCACCAGCCCAGTAGTCTAGTACTTCGGTGCTGGCCCAAAACCGATTTTTGGAAAGTTACAATATCTAAATGAGTAAATTATGTTTGAAACTAATAAGTATCCCCTCATGCAAAGCTATGTCCAAAGCTGAGTTTGGCTTTCTGTTTAGAACTTCCTTTTTTTGGTTCTCCGTCAGCTTTTGTACACATTTCAAGTCTGGGTTTCCAAATGTTTTATTTTATCTGCACTGATGAGACATTAGTTGTCGAAAGGGCCATATGCGGAGGTAAATTATCAGTAGCCTTGGTACCGGTATTTTGTAATTTCTTAATTGATAAAGATATCCATCAACAACGAATAACATAATCACATTTGCCTCTTACCATTTGCTAGTGCCAAAACATTGTTCTTGTGCAATAGTGTGATACAGCGGTGTCTCTGTATATTATCAGGTAAGTGACTTTATCTATCAAGAAACGATTCACATAAATCTCTTACAGTTAACACAATCGTCACTTACAATGGAAAGGGAGGTTTGACATGCAATAAAACCGTTTAACCTAAACAATCCCTTTGAAATGCCTGTACCAAGTCAGGACCATTTTGGTCGACAATTTTCGGGTGGTTTCCACCTTATTTGTCTTTTTGTCTCTTGGACTTCAGCTCTTGACAACTCTGTTCGGTAATTCTGTTATTACCCAAATTTACAGCTTGCTAGTGCCGAAAAAACTGCAGCCTGAGCTATAGTGTGATACAACGGTGTCAGTGAGTATATAACATCATCAGGTATAGTATTCCTCAAGAAACCAATCACAAAATATCTTAAGTTATCAATTTAGTCGCTTACCACTTGATAATGCCGAAAACACTGCTGCTTGAGCAATAGTGTGGTAAAGAGGTGTCACTGTGTATAATACGTCGTCAGGAGCAATACCAATCAATCTTAGCATATTTGACATCCCCAATGTCCTGATTTGTTTAAGAATTGCTGGCTTTGGTAATCCTACAAGAACATGTTATATATATTTCTTATCATGTCATTTAACCGTTCCTGTTTAGACAAAATAAACAAAGTTCAGGAATAAATTGCTTTTCTTGACCTGGTTAACATACTTGTGACAAACATTGACAGGATTAGAAGTAAATGCACATCACAAAAATGTTCTGCAAATACTTGGTAAACAAGCAATAGAACAACGCTTTTATTGTTGTTCTTCATCTTGAAGTCACCATGAGGCATTTAATGATGAGCTTTGCTCATACCTCATAGTAAGTGTAGGACGGCCGCTGGAACCAGTTTAAGTGGATTTCATTGCAAGATATCGTGAAATGCTTCATCCATGCGTTTGCACTCATGAATGCAGGATCGTCAAAAAACATAAAATAAACTGGCAAATTTTCTTACAGTTGTTCTCATCCATTGCCCAACAAAAAGACAACTATATTTGAACAAATTTGTGCAAATGCTGTCGCGAAATCTGAATTGAATATCAAACTATATCAAGTTGGTATAAACTCGTCATTAGCTTTTGTTAGGAAGTAAAAACGTCTTGTTACATGTAATATGTTCTACGGTGTTTTGAATGGTGTTTTTCCCCTTTCTTTTGATATCGGGTATTTTCTACAAAGGAAGACATAATTTTTTTCCAAGATATCAGTTTTTGCTTGTTTTCTGAATTTGCAAACACATTTTTTAATTATTGTCTTCAAATAATTTTCCTTTTTCCGAAATACTAGTTGAAGCTCAAACTTGTGGATACATGTATTGCTCATTACACACAACGCTCGTTAAAGAAATTGCTTTTTGCTATTGATCTCGGCAGAACTTGCACATTAACAGAATTGTTTTTACGGGTAAAATATCAATCATTATATTATACGGGTCAAATACATTACGCTATGAATATTTCGTGTTAATTTAAATCAATGACTTTTGAATAGCTTCATGTCAAGTAGCGACAACGTCCCAGCAACCATCTATGTAAACTGTCACGATATTGTAATTGAGTTTTTAATTTGCAATGAACTAACGGTACAAACTAAAATTCATCTGTATGTGACTTCCATATTGTATCACTAACTCGAATAATTTAAGCCCTCTTCGTATCCGATTCTCTTCTTCTACGATGTTAATGTAGCGATCGTAGTGAGTGGAATATAACGACTGGATTATTCGGGTTAATTGTATGACATTCTGCGTGTTATTACAGCTGTTTTAATTAACCATGTTTCTACAAACTTTGCAAAGTTACATTGTACTAGCCCACTTGATAAGCCTGAGACTAGTGTTAAAAATCCATTCATCCCAACCAGTTATTATCCAAAGGATATCATAGTCTATCTCAAACTTTTATATACAGGTAGATGGAATTTGAAAAAAAGAAAGAGTTTATGCTTTATATTGATATAACTAAGTGTTAATAGCGGTTTTACGTTATATTTATAATATTCATATCGATAAAAGAAGTTAACTACTAAATGTTATTACAAAAACAGGATAACCGTAAACACCTTCAATGGCCGGGAACTACAGTCACATGCCACAATTTACAAGCGAAATGCACTAGAAAAACAATCAAAACAAGAGACAAACATAGATAACGAAAGAACTTCGGGATAGCCGGACTTGGTACCGGCACTAGCAAAAGCCATTGGTGGAGTTAAACCGGTTTATGGGTACCCATACCTCCCCTTTCTCTATCCCGTTTCCCTATAGTATAATGAATAACTAAATACCGAAGTTACTGTGAATTTAAATTCTGCATATGCGCCTTTCGACAACTTATGTCTCTTCAGTGCAGATAAAATCTAAACGTTTGGAAGACCATAAACTCAAAGATGTTTAAAAAACTGATAGAGAACAAATAACCAATATGATCTAACTGTGGAGCCAAAATCAGCTAAGGACAGAGCTTTGCATGAGGGAGATACTCCTTAGTTTTCAACAAAATTTACAAAATTTAGATATTGTAAGGTTCCAAATACAATCGGTTTTCGAACATGCGAATAAAACCCAATACAGGTAGACTTCGAACTCAATGACCACTATCTTGGAAAAGAAACATATGACAAAACGTAATGTAGAAAGATGGGTCAAAGAGTGCTCGCTGCTAAACTGCCGGCTAGCTCAAGGAATCTAGTCTGCTGGAAAACACTGTCGCAATACGGAAGAAAATTCAAACTCAAAACTCCCCGAAATGTTGCGCAAAGAGTCGTCATGTACTTCAGTAGACATAGTCAGTATCAGTGAATGGCCAGTATATATGTAAAGTCTTCATGTCACTGGAATCCAAAGCCAATTTAACGGATGTGTTCAGAAAGTCTCGTAGATATCCACTATTACGCGAAGAATGTGTTACGTGCCAGTTTGTCTGGATTATTTATCAGTTTTAGACATGTTTTAACAACATTTCCATAAAACCAAGGATGAAGAAATGCCCTTTGTAATTAGCTGTTTGCGAGTCACGTCATATCTAGATATCAAATGTTCATATCTTCTGTAAAACTTCTAATAAGTATTTAATGATTTATGAAATCTGTAACCTTGTTGTTAAAGTTTGGATATGCGAGTAAGGTTACGCTCATTAAAATCATCAAGGGTAGAACAAATGCGAGCGAATCGTACAAGTTGAGATATTTACACCCCGTATGATGGAGCTAGGGGAACGTCGCCGTCAAGAAAGGGGAAATTAGTAATAGTAGAATTAATACCATCAAGGGTAGAACAAATGCGAGCGAATCGTACAAGTTGAGATATATACACCCCGTATGATGGAGCTAGGGGAACGTCGCCGTCAAGAAAGGGGAAATTAGTAATAGTAGTATTAATATCACCCCTTTTATCATAAATTTTAGTTTTTATTTGAACAGAGTCAATGATGATACTTAGATCCAGATAAGGGCAGTATCTAGAATCATTGTTTCTCTTACTAAGTTTCAGTTGTTCTGGGTAAATGATGTCGACATAACATAAAAACTGGGGACTGTAAATAGTAAGGATATCGTCAATATAAATGCTATTATCATTGAAAATAGAAATGAGTTGATCACTGTTTGGTATAGTTCCACTTGTAGTTTTTTAATGAAGTCCCGTTCGTAAGAGAACAGAAAAAGATCTGCAATGAGAGGTGCACAATTAGTACCCATAGAAATTCCAATGACCTGAAAAACAATGGTTCCGAAACGAACATAAATGTTGTCTAGCCAGAGATTCAGTGCCTTAATCATATCATCACATGTCCCGGAGCAATAATTGTTGTAATTAATATTGGAGAAGAATCCTTGCTTTTTGTTAAAGCAAATAAACTGAAGACCTGTTTGTTACAGCAAATAAACTGAAGACCCGTAAATTTAAAGGACCATTTAATAAGTTGACCCAATTTGGATTTAATCAAATTATGTGGAAGTGTTGTATAAAGTGTAGAAAAATCATAACTGTCAATAGATGAAACTGGTTTATCTATAGATTGTAATTTATTTAAAACTTCAATATAATTTTTTACACTCCAAAAGTAATTTACACTAGATTTTTTATATGTTTTTCCCAATAGTTTATAACTATATCCTTTATACAAGTGAGTGCACTGGTTAGATGGATGGACAAACTTTTGGTAGATCAATTACCCGAAGCCGAAATAAAACGATGTTTGTAGGGATTTTTGTTAAGTTTATGATTCAGTACATAGTGGGTAGGGTGTTATCTTTAGGTGGAACTTTGAGCGTTTCTGTATCCTTGTAATGTTGTTTGGTGAGCGTTTTCTCGTCACAATTTGTACATTTAAAAGTGCTAGACTTGGCCAATTCATTTTTTGGAGATTTGGTAGCAAATTTGAGGCTTAAAAATGTATTGCAGAAATATGGAATAGACTGTAACAATTCATTATTAATCTAAATTTTTCACCAAACTTTGCGCTAAAATTGCTAAGTCATTTGGTATATGCTGGACTAATAAAATACCGAAGTTGCATATGAACAGTAAATTTCGTTATGCTGCACGTGTTTCAAGGAGTAACCTCTCATCAGCAGCCTTAGAATCAAATAATATGGAAAGCCATCATCGAAAAGTAGTCGAAAAAGAAGTTCTCATTACCGAAAAAATATCGAAATAGGAGGCCAAAATCCAGAGAGTGCCTTACAGGGAATGAAGCCTCAGTATTTTAAGGGGATTAGAATTCGACAAACAGTAAATTTCTATAAAATAGCTGTAGCAACCAGAAGGATATCATAAAAAAGGTAAGTTATTGCAAATAATTCAAACTTTACCTGTAGTACCAGATGTGTATATATAACAACATGGCATCAGGTGATTTAACCCTGACCTCATTGTACGACTGATTTCAGCAGGTGATGCCATCAACATTAATTGGTTCCAGGAAAGGTAATCCTTCAGTACGTCAACTTCTTCTGATCCCATCCAATATATTGGTACAGTAAGATCCCCTCTAATGTCTTCTACTGCTTGCAATAATGCAATTTCTAAACATGAAATGCATAAGTTTAACATAAGATTCAAACCTCCAGAAATATTTTAGATGTATTAGTTCGTTTTATGTCCTTTAATTTCTAATGTCAAAAATAACACGTCGATTTTTGTTGAAAGATTTTCATTTTATGTAAAATTACTATTTTTGTTGCTGCTTTTCTAAAAATAAAAATGATCGAAAGTTGTAGTGTCTACATTTGAACAGTGTAGTCGGATTTGGTACCGGCATAAGCAAAAGCCAGCAGTAGGGTTTAACCGGATTTGGGGCCCAAACCGCCCCTCTTTATTTAGTTTGCCTATGCTAGAATAAACATGCAAATAAAATCCTACGGGTACACTACCAACTACAAGTCCATTTCCTTGAATAAAGAATAAAACAAAATGGGTCAAGGAATATTTGTCTTTAAACTATTAAATACCGGCTAGTTCAAAATGGCTTTGTCCATTGATTGAACACTGTCGCAACACCCCGAGGGTTTAGTAAAAAATATCATGTTTTTCAGTAGAAATCTACAGTATTGGTGATCAGAGCCAAAAATACGTGCAAGATATATATGTATATAAAGATCATATGTAATATTCACAACAAAATAAGGTTTGTTTTTCCATTTTGAGCAGTGGTTGCTATGGTAACCGATCATGCCTAAATATGGCACCAAAAATGCTGTAAAAATGGCAAAAATGAGTGAAATCTAAGTAAGCAGTAAAAGAAAATATGAATCAACTGCAGTTTAATTACCATATCAGTGATTAGATTATAGGTCGATGTAACATATAAAACACAAAGCAATGAAATGACTTAAGTCTAAATTTGTTTACCATTGCAACAAAAATCAGAGAAAATGACAATTTCCAGAAATTGGGAAAATGGCTAATTTTGTCTATTTTTAAGTGTTAATCACAAAAACTTGCATGCAATAGAAACTAATTAAACATACTGTACTTGCAGTTCAGTATATTATCTTTAAAATATCAAAAAATAAGAGAGGTGTTTTCTGTTTTTCTGAAATCAATAATTTTGAAATTTGGTGCAATATTGATTTTCATATTTTTGTCGAAAAAATCCAAAATAACTATTTTGACTTGTATTTCAGTCCCTCTGCAGCAAATTTTATTGATATTGGGTTTATTGGTCTATTTTTAAATGAGAATGCTTTGTAACGCTTGACATATGTTATATGACCTTGATATACCATCCCAAGGTCATGAAACTTAAATTTTTAAGGTCATAGTTTGGTAAAAAATACATCAAAATCTGTATTTCGACTTGTATTTCAGCCCCTCTTCAAAAGATTGTAATGATATCAAATATTTGTTTATTTTAAGATGAACATGCTTTGTATATCTAAGTATATGCTATATGACCTTGACATGCCATCCCAAGGTCATGAAACTCGAATTTTCAAGGTTTTGACCACAAAAATATTCTCATTTCATAGGATTTTCTCAGGAATGATATGGAATATGCCAGATATAACCTTCTTATGACATTTAGCTAACAACCATCAACCAAACGGATGTTTGACCTTGATCTCTGGCAACAGTAGTCCTTGGATGGTCTCCTGCAAAAAGTGTCTTTCAGGTCCGCATTATATCCAAGATTTCGGCCAGCGAGGAACACAGTTTTAACAATGCACCCTATAAGAAAATACGTTCAAAGATCTCCTCTGAAACTGCTGAGCCAATTGGAACCAAACTTGGCTGCTTTAGTCCTTGGTTGTAACCTTCAAAAAGGGTGTTTTTCAGGTCTGCACTATATTCAAGATGGCTGCCAGCGGGATGCAGTTTTAACATTGGACCCTATGGGAAAAATCAAAGATCTTCTCCTCTGAAACTAGTGAGCCTATATGGATAAAACTTGCCCGTTATAGTCCTTTCGTGGTTACTAACATAAAGTGTTATTCGGGTCTGTGCAATATCCAAGATGGCCGCCTGTGGAAAACAATGTTTTAACATTGAACCCTATGGGAAAAACATTCAAAGATCTTCTCTGCAACTTCTCAGCCAACAGAAACCAAACTAGGCCACAGTAGTTCTTGGATGGTCCGCTACAGAATAGAGAACCAAACTTGGATTCAATTGAAACATATTTATAGGTCCTCTGAGACCACTAGGCAAGTTGAACCATAGGTTAATTTAGATCTTTCTTAGATTTAGCTGAATAGTCAATTTTTTACCATTCTGAATTGAGCTAGAAAATCTAGTTTATTCAAAATTCAACCATTAATGGAAGTATACACGCTGGCCTAGTTTCTTCCAAACAATACTTTCGCAACCAGGTTCCTTGTTACCATGGAAACAACAGGGGCCTCAAAAGGACGGAAAATGCATTTTTTTACATTTTCCCTCCAAAATATTTTTGCCCTTTTTGTAAAACGGGAAACGCTAAGAAACCTAAATTAAAGCCCGGGCTTAAGCTTGTGCCAAAAACCCTTAGACTAAAATTTGATCCGTCCACTAGAACCAAAGTTATGATATCCATAGACGCCGACGCCAAGGATGTGTGGCAAACAACAATGCCAACCATCGGGAATTATTTCCAGTGCAATACATATGTTCTTGAAATAGGTGAGCTTCCATCAGGTCAGACATGAATTTTTATCCCTAATTCCAACAGAGTATTTTTGACATTGCCATTAATGTATCTACTAAGGACCACAATTGAGCAACTACTAGTGGTAGGTTAATGATATTTGGCCAGTAATTTATCTTTAACAGTACCAAAATACAATTGGCTCAGCCCACATTTTCCTAAGAATGACTATTAAATTATCAATTTAGGGTCATATCTAACACTACAATGGTTGTTGGAAGATATTTGTTGGGTGAATGCATAGTATGTGGTACTCGTTATCTATACCAAAATTAGGTTCTCTGGCCTACATTTAAATTATAAAATTGCACTTAACTGAATTTAATACATGTAGTTTGCTTCAAATATTGGTTATTGATCACGTGGTGCTGCAAGTTGAGATATATATATGACAACTGTTAATATAAGACAAGCTCATAAGTATGGCCCCACATATTCAGTTGTTTTTGTTACAATAAATAATTAAGCAACTAAGGATCATAGAGGAATGATCTTTGTTCAGTGATAGATCTTGGGAAGAAGCCAATATAATACCATAATTAAGTCACCTTAACATATATTTTCAGCAGGAAGGACCAAGTATAAAGTTTCTGTTAAGGTCACTGTTGGGTTTGCGATGAACCAATGGCATCTTTTAGAGCATTCAATTGTGTTTTTTTTCTTTCAGTAAGTCTATAAACAATAAATGCTGGTAAAAAAATGTGCCACTAGCTGTGTAGTATTCTTATAAACCAGAGTATATGTAAAATAAATATATGGACAAAAAAACCCGTAAACCATGCATGTGGTAGCAATATTTGATCTTACAGGTAAATAATGACCTTGATTATTATCTTATGACCTTTAAAGTTCAAGGTTAAACATCCGTATGGTTGTTGGTTGTTAGCTCAATGTCACAAGAAGGTTATACCTGGCATATCTTATATCATTTCTGAGAAAACCCTATGAAATGAGAATATTTGTGGCCAAAACCTTGAAAGTTTCATGACCTTGAGATGGTATGTCAAGGTCATATAGCATAAACTAAGATATACAAAGCATGTTCATTTTCAAAATAAACAAATACCCAATATTATTACAAACTATTGAAAGGGGGCTGAAATACAAGTCGAAATACAGATTTCGATGGTATTTTGACAAAAATAACTTGAAAATTGAAGTTTCATGGGATGGTATGTCAAGGTCATACAGCATATGCTTAGCTTTGCAAAGCATTCTCATTTCAAGATAGACCAATAAAGTCAATATCAATACAATCTGTGAAGAGGGACTGAAATACAAGTCAAAATAGTTATTTTGGGGGTTTTTGACAAAAATATGAAAACCACTATTGCAGCAAATTTCAAAATTATTTATTTAAAATGAACGGAAAAACACCTCTTTTGTTTTTTGATATTTTATAGATAATATATTAACTGAAAGTTCAATATGTTCAATGAATTTCTATCGCATGCAATTTTTCGTAATCCTCACTTAAAAAGGGACAAAATTGGCCATTTTTTTTTAACAAAATAATATATTTATTGCACTATTGCTGTAAACAATCCATCTAAGGCTACAGCATTCACCTCAGATGCCTTTAGTGTTAATTTAATAGGAATAGGGATTCCTATTAATAAATGTTAGTATATTGTGCATAACATTAGACAAATTCATTTTAAATTAAATTATACTAATTAGTTGAAACAAATATTAGTCATCAAAATTGCGGTTATTTAAACAAGAGGCTCTCAAGAGCCTGTATCGCTCACCTGGGTCCTGCAGCACTATAATTCCCAATTGATGGTCCATCTTTGGTGGTGTATGTACATAAAAATCAGAAACTTTTTTATAAAATTTAATTACAATTGTTCAAGCAGTTTCAGAGAAGATTTTTGAATGCAGTTTCCAAACTTAAGGGACCTATGTTAATCTACGTTCCATGCTGGCAGCTATTTAACGTAAAACTTTGAAGAGGGTCACATAAGTACTATCATATCAAAATTCTACTGAAATTGTTCAAGCAGTTTCAGAGGAGAAGATGTTTTTATGCATTTCCCACTGGGTCCAATGTTAGACTAAGTTTTGCTACTGGAGGCCATGTCCGAAGACAGATCAGCACTAAAGTAACAAGCTTGGTCAAAATCTCACAAGTTTCATTTATGCAATGTTTAAATTGAATCCATTCAATGGGTTAATGATATTTTTGTATGCATTTCCCCTTAGGGTCCAATTTATTGCTTGCAGCCATGTTGTATGATGGATCAGAACTGAAGTAACAACACTTGGTCAGCTTCTCATAAACAAAGTTTGGATTAAATCTATTAAACAGTTCTCTAGAAGAAGATCTTTTGTTAAATTAAGTTCACAGCTGGTGACACTTGGTCAGCACCTGACAGGGATCATTCATGTCATGTTTGATTTAAATCCATTCAGAAGTTCTCTAGAAGATCTTTGAGTTGTTATTGCTCCCCTTAGGGTCGTTGTCTCTTTGACATATTCCCCGTTTCCCTTCTTTTTCTTTCTTTGTGTGCATTTCCCATAGGGTCCAATACTGTCGGTCATGTAAGATGACAGATTGGCACCAAAGTAATAACACTTGGTAAGCACCTCATAAACATCATTCATGGAAAGTTTGGTTCAAATCCATTCAGTGGTTCTAAAGTAGAAGTTCTTTGAATGCATTTTCCCATAGGGTCCAATGTTAAAATTAAGATCCCCGCTGGCGGCCATGTTGGATGATGGATCGGCACCAAAATAACAACACTTGGTCATCACCTCATAAGAATCATTCATGCCCAGTTTGGTTCAAATCAATTCAGTGGTTCTCAAGAAGAAGTTCTTTGTATGAATTTTTCCATTAAGTCAAATGGTAAACTAAGTTCCCTGCTGGCGGCCATCTTGGAAGTGGTCGGAAAACTTGAATTTGTTCAACAAAATATAGTCCTTAACATGCTGAACATTTTTGCAATTTAAACTTGACCTCTATCTCAAAGCGTTTTTGAAATATAGGACAAAAAGTAAACAAGAGGCTCTCAAGAGCCTGTATCGCTCACCTGGGCCACAGCTGACATATGCTGTTAAAATAGTCCCAATGTTTAAGGGCATTATTTTCAAATTTGTTAATAGACATTGATGCTATATTATCATAAGTTAAACTATGTTCCAGACTAGCAGCTATTTTGGATGGGGTGCAGTTCTTTTGGCCAAGTTTGGATCCAATTGGCCCAGTAGTTTCAGAGGGGAAGATCTTTGAATGTCTTTTCTCATAGGGTCCAATGTTATAACTATAATCCCCTCTGGCGGCCATCTTGGATATAGTGCGGATCTGAAAAACAACTTTTTTGCAGGAGACCATCTAAGGACTACTGTGGCCAAGTTTGATTTCAATTGGCTGAGTACTTTCAGAGGAGGAGATCTTTGAGAGTGTTTTTCCATAGGTTCCAATGTTAAAACTATGATCCCAGCTGGTGGCCATCTTGGATAAAGCGCGGATCTGAAAAACAACTTTTTTGCAGGGGACCATCTAAGGACTATTGTGGCCAAGTTTGGTTTCAATTGGCCCAGTAGTTTCAGAGGAGAAGATCTTTGAATGTCTTTTCCCATAGGGTCCAATGTTATAACTATAATCCCCGCTGGCGGCCATCTTGGATATAGTGCGGATCTGAAAAACAACTTTCTTGCAGGAGACCATCTAAGGACTACTGTGGCCAAGTTTGATTTCAATTGGCTGAGTACTTTCAGAGGAGGAGATCTTTGAAAGTGTTTTTCCATAGGTTCCAATGTTAAAACTATGATCCAAGCTGGTGGCCATCTTGGATAAAGCGCGGATCTGAAAAACAACTTTTATGCAGGAGTCCATCTAAGGACTATTGTGGCCAAGTTTGGTTTCAATTGGCCCAATAGTTTCAGAGGAGAAGATCTTTGAATGTCTTTTCCCATAGGGTCCAATAATGTTAACACTATGATCCCCACTGGTGGCCATCTTGGATATAGCGCGGATCTGAAAAACAAGTTTTTTGCAGGGGACCATCTAAGGACTATTGTGGCCAAGTTTGGTTTCAATTGGCCTAGTAGTTTCAGAGGAGAAGGTCTAATGTTAAAACTATGATCCCCGCTGGTGGCCATCTTGGATATAGCGCGGATCTGAAAAACAACTTTTATATAATGTACATTCCATCTTACCAGTGTGGTATACTATTAGAATAGTCTTTTGGTCGTTAGTTATCTCACCGCAATTAAACGTTTAGGTGACACGGATTAAAACATCCAAATAATGTGTGTTCACCTTGACAGGTAATCACTATTTACCTTTCAGTTAATTTTTTTGCGCCGTTGAGTAAGGACGTCTCATCGCAACTTAAAATTTCTTTACGATTTTTTATCTCGTAAATAATTTAATTTGTAGATAGTTTTATTTAAAGCTCGTATTGAAGATTGTTTTATCTAAAGCACGTATTTGTTTTCATGGACTCGGAAATTGCAGTAAGTGCAGGAAAACTCCGAGGTAAATGAATTGAATGTAAGTTGCCATGTTGTTTATCGGAAAAGTCTAGATTTTGTCCAGAACAACATGGACAAAGATACATACTGTTTAACATGTTTAACGTAAGTATAAATAAATGCCAGGTTGAAGGCAGTGGAATATTCCCTACAGCATGATGGGAATGAAGGACTCGGCGTCGAGTTCTAGACTTTGCACGTCTACTAGTACTGACCAGAACCGAGAATCTTTGAGATTTGCTCATATCTGGTCCAGTAAAGGATAACGGCCCTACAGGGGTGCGTAAACCTTTGTCGCCTTTGGAGACTAATTTGGACCAGGTTTTGTGGTCGCCAAATTATCTCCAGAAACACTGATTTTCGATGTGAAATTTCTTAAAAAGTTCACAAGAACGAAATACTAAAGTTGGTTGACATAAGGTCGGACCCAAATAAGCAATTTTGATCAAATGTTTCCACAAGACAACAAGGTGATTTGAACGTTGTCACAATTCACAGGCAGATGTTTCAAAACAACGGCAGTAGAATACCGAAGGAACAAAGCACAAGATTACACAAATCAAAGTCCAGAGACAAGGCAAAAGCAAGAACACCAAAAGACGGAAGACCAAAGACACCACATGCCCAAAAAACACACGAACGTTACATATACAACACAAAAAACTAAAGCACTAACAGTGTGAACTCTCAATAAACAAGAGTGACATCAGGTGCCCCGGAAGGGTAAGCATGTCCTGCTGTCAAATAAGCAATCTAGATTTTTTATACTACTACAAAACCTCGTGTAGTTTTTGATATAAATAGTAATGTTGAGGGAGTTTACAAAGACTTCAAAGAACAGTGGATATATCTAGAGTTATTATTGACAAACTTCTATTGTGTTAGTGATGTCAAATTATTTAAAAATGAAACCATATATGACACTGGTATAGCTAGTGTTGCTTTAGTGCTTGATGAAGGTTTGAGAAAAAAAAATTCTTTGAACCATGATATTTCTTGTTTTTATGTAGAGTTCAGGTCTTTTTTTACCTTACAGTATTGTATCTTTTTAATAAGTTCCAAGTATGGACGCAAGCAATGAGGCTGATATCATATAATGCTTGAAGCTATATTGGACAATTAGAGACAGCTTTATAGTCTGCATTACTGACTGAGCTTAAGGTTACTCCTTGAGACACATGTACAGCATGACAAAATGCAACTTCGGTAATTTGTAATGGAAACAAATTAAAAAAAAGAACTAGGTACTCGAAAAAAGCTAGTTTAAAAAAAAAAGACCATTACATTAGTTTTGCAGTAAGCATTAGATGCTTTGTTTAAAAATTTAGATAATAAAATTGTGACAAAACAGAACTTGTCAAACAGAGATTCATTTGCATTTGCTACAAGTAGTACGATATAAATTTTTAGATCAGGCAGGTAGATGTGGTGCCTTTTTCAACAGGTTGGTAGGTAGATGGTCAGCAGTTCAATATGCAGGTCTACATCATTTGAAATGTATTCGAAAAAGCTCGAAATTGGCCTTAAGATAGTAAAGACGTTTTCGGAAAAGGTATAGAAAACTTCTTAAATAAGAATAAATGTTAAGAACAGCTTAATTTGTTACCTTAGTTGAACCTGAGGTAAAGGAAGGCTACGACTAAGGCTTCTTATCCTACAGTATTGAAATAACCATTCCTAAATTGGATTGCGATCTGGTTTAAAATTCTGGATAATATTCTTCAAACAGTTTCACGTGTATATAAATTCAGTACATATATTTGAGACCAGAATTATCTTATGGCTATTCAAAAAAAAAAAAAAACTGGTATAGAGGCTGTTTGCAAAGAGAAAACTAGAAGGACTAGTTTGGGTTCTTTTAGAGGTCAAAAAAGAATAATAGCTGACTAAATGGAAAGTCAGAGTTTTCAAACAAACCAGAGATTCATGTGCACGGTTGACTTAAAAATAATAATTTTGGAAATCATCGGGTTACAATTTAGAATTTCTTCACAAACCTCTATGGACAGGCGTTCAAGAAGCCAACAATTTGTTGGAAAGATAATTAAAAAATTATGAAATTTCTTGAATCTCTGGCAGTTTTCTACAATACCTTGTAAAAAGAATAAAAATTGTTGAACTGCAAGATGTTTATTCCATTACAAGAGGGATACATGCAGAAAGTTAAAATCTTCGTGACACCAAATACTGGGCAATTTCACTAGAATTCAGCTATGCATGTCTGTATGTACCATTTCATAAGAATTATCGTCATTACATGATATTTTATGTAAAAGGTCAATGTTGCCAACATTGCCCAACATTTTCTCCAAGAATATTCACAAAATTATTTTCTTAGAGTCCATTGAGTTAGACTGTTGTTCTTTTTGGACGATTGGTTCCGCTATCAACCAAATCAAAAATATGTTGGTACAAGATCAACACTTGGTTTCATTAGGTTTTCCCATCAATGCAAAAGGTAAAGCCTTGATAACATATCCATTTGTACCAGTTTAAGAGAGAAATGTTACTAGTATTGGTTCAGTATATATGTAATGAAGATATGCAGAATCTAAATTCAAAGTAACTTCGAATGGCATTTTTTTATGTAGTTCACAATACTAATTAGCTCTTATTGGAATTGTGCTTTCTTGCATGGAATTAATTCCCAATACACGACTCAATAAGTGCCCATCCAATTACGGGGGTATTTTTCTCAAGTTTTATTTTTTGGAAAGATCCCATTTCGGAACACCTGTTATCTGTTTAAAAAATGTAAATATGTAGACAGGTTGATCTTTTGTATATCTGAAAACTACTGTATAATAAATCACAACAGATGCTTTGCTTACAGGTTATGGGATCATATAGAGGATCCGATATTCCATGGGTTCTGGAATTAGGGACAAATAGACTGGCTTATAAACTGTCTAGAAATGAGAGTTGTTTAGTTTACCATTAAACATTTGGGACTGAATTGAAAATCAAATGTTTATTATATACAATGTAAACAGCGAAGAGCGACAACAGCTGGTTCAGTTTACAAACCGCCAAATGGTCATCACGCACTGTGTTACTGGACTTAACATTAATCAATAAACAATCCCGTAAAAGGAGCACATATTATTGGAGGAACAATGTTCTTGCAGATATTTTCTTTCAGGCCAAGAACGTTTGAAAGATTGGTCCCTAATAAAGTGAATCAGAAAATATTTTCAAAGATCAACTTATTTGCATCTTGAGAACAGACAAACAGATTTTTTGCACTTGGATTCCACATGCCAAGAGAACAGCTTTAGCAGATCTTAGCATTTGATACAATAAAATATTCATGGGATAATGTGTATGCATTCGTTAATCCCCATATGTCTCGTATCGAGAGTATTGAACTACTGTTTGTGCGGCAGTTCCAGTGTCAAATTATATAAATATCGCTCCAATGACGCAGGAGACACTAGTATACTGTTAATAGACAATCAAGTCAGACTTCCATTGTTCAACGCCTCATGGTGACTTCAAGATGAAGAACAACAATAAAGCGTTGTTCCATTGCTTATTATTACCAAGTATTTGTAGAGACTTTGTCTCATTTACATTTACTCCATATCCCTTCATTGTTAATTCCATGTATATGTAGGAAGGATTTGTTGAATTAAGCCAAGAGTGGAATTTTTTGCATTCAGATCCACATATGTTCAAACAAGGACGTATAATGTAAGTCCTTGGTTCAAATTAACAGCTCGTCTTCTTTTCGACATATATTTCTGAGCAAATGGCTTTAATGAAAAAGAAAGAATCTTACTTACAGCAATTGGCAAAAGACCAGATATCGTAAGGTTTGAACATGCAATGGCTGGCGTAGTACGTAACATCTCAATGTACTACTTTAATTCAGGTAGCTTAATTTTTATGTTATTTCTGTAACAGAACTGTATTGCAGGATACTTATCAATAATCCCAGTGTTTTTGTCCTTTGTGTCTAACATTAAAGTGGGTATTCACTATCCAACTGTAATCAGGCTTATAAAAGGCATATGTTTAATTCAAGACCAGCTAAAACATAATTTTCACTATAATGTGATCTAGAAATCGTTTGGCAATCTATTGAAGTTGAACAGAAACCATTTGAACAATTGATACAAGTTGGTTTAAAGTTTATGATAAAAAAAATCTTTTCTGAATGAAATCCATAACCCTTTTCAAAAGATGCAGTGATTTAAAATGTCTACGAATAAATAACAGTTAAATGAAAACAGGAACTAAACCACTAGACAAAGTCTAGATAGCAAAACAAAATAGGCCATATCACTTTGGCACTAAAGTTTTTGTACCCTTTTATCAAGAAAATTGATGTTGAATCCAATGAGGGTATTGTCTTGTTATTTAACTAGGACTGAGAATCTCAGAGATAAGCTCAAATAGTTAAATTAAAATATTTAGATCAGAACATGAAAGCCTAAGCATACTCTACTAGAGCAATTACTTTAAGTTGGGCTCTATCCAAAGGAATTAAAATTACATCCTTAAATTTTTGAACAGCTGAGTCAATTTTTGTCAAATTTTTATTCAGGACATGTAGATGCTACAAAGTATTAGAATAAAATTAAGTGCATTTTCTATTTTGTAGAACAAACAGTATTTGATATACACACTGAGTTTGTTATTGTCAATGGTGTTGGAAGTTTTTATAGACTTTCAACTAGTATGATTCTGTATTAAGTGAATGGAGAGTTTTGGAAGATAAAATTTTCATTATCCAACCTCCAACAACTTTGAAATCAGCAAGTATTCTAATAGTATACCTCACTGGTAAGATGGAATGTACATTATATAAAATGGAATAATTTGAATCTCAAGTTGAGATTTTATATAATGTTAAATGGAATACTTACCAGTGAG